>JAMFLL010000659.1:0-29322 GCA_027475725.1 Pythium rhizo-oryzae | reverse complement strand
GCCGGCCGCCCGTTCTGGGCGGCTCCTCCATCGGCTCCGCTCGCACCTCGAGCTTCCACAGCGCGCACGTCCCGCCGGTCCAGTACGAGCGCCTGGGCGCGCCCGCGGCGGCCTCCTCCTCCGTGCGGCTGCCGTCCCCGCAGTTTGACCGCCTGCCGTCCCCGCAGTACGACCGCCTCACGCCGACCGCGTCCCCGGCGGGCGGCGCCACGCTGCTGAGCCACCGGTCGCCCGCGCCGTCATACCGCCAGAGCTCCCCGCTCCAGTACGACGCCGGTGGCGTGCGACCGGCGGGCACCATCCCGTCCCTGAGCGCGCGCAGCGCGTCGTTCCCGTCGCCGACGACCCACTCGCTGCCGTCGCCGCCCGTGCTACACCCGCCCGTGGACGTGCCGCCGCTCCGCGCCGAGTCCCTGCGCCGTGAGCGGAGGCCGCCGCTCGCGTCCGTGGCCGAGAACGGCTCGCCAGATGTGGCCATGGCCGGCGATGGGACGCCGTCGGACAAGTCGACGCCGTTCTCTTCGGTCATGGAGGAGTGGATGAGCCAGTTGCGCACGCCGACGCCCGACGTGATGCTGCTTCCCTCGCCGTACGACTTCAACAAGGACACGCCGACGCCCGTCGAGCGGATGGAGGACATCAAGCACATCAACGAGGCGCTGCTGCCGACCCCACCACCGGCGGCACCGCAGGGTCAAGACCTGACACAAGGTACGAAGAGCAGCGAGTTTGTTTTGTCGTCGGCCAACCATAATAACCGCCGTCCGCTCGTGGAAGACATTGCGTCGTTGTGTCGAGATTTGATCACGCAAGAGGTGTCGGAGCAGCTCGCCAAGCGACTCATGAAGATGGGCGCGTTCGCCTCGGCCGCGGACGCGTCGGCCGCAGTCAAGAAGGCTACAGCCGGTTTTGCCGCCGGCGGGTCGCGCACGCAGAGCGGCAAAAGCAACAACAGCAACGACGACGACGACGACGACCAGTTTGACGACGCGAGCAGCGTCGGCGGCAGCAATGCCGGCGGCAAGGGCAAGCGCCGCAAGATGTGCACGACCGAAGGCTGTCAGAACCTGTCGCGCTCGCGCGGCCTGTGCAAGGCCCACGGTGGTGGGCGCCGCTGCAGCGTGGAGGGCTGCTCGCGCGCGTCGCAGAGCGGCAGCCTCTGCATCACGCATGGAGGTGGCAAGCGCTGTACCGTGGAAGGGTGTGAGAAGGCAGCGCAATCGCGTGGTATGTGCAAGGCCCACGGCGGCGGCGTGCGATGCCGAGTGGAAGGTTGCACGAAGAGCTCCCAGGGCGACGGCTACTGCCGCACGCACGGTGGTGGCCGCCGCTGCGGCCACGAGAGCGGCTGCCAGAAGTGGGCCCAGCGCAACGGCATGTGCATGGCCCACAGCGAAGGCCGGTATGGCAACAGCTACCGCGGCCGCGTGGCGCGTCGGCAAGACGATCAAACCATCGGTGACGCTGCTCAGGCACTAGTCAAGGCCGCGTCGGCGCCCGTCTCCTGACCCGAGGCGGCTGTGTAAGCCACCGAACCTGCTCTTCTTGAAGGTCACTACCCACCCGCGGGCCGAACGCTAGGCCCACGAGGGGAGAGCCGCACCTCACCATAGAGAGTAGCGCGTGTACGATCTGTGCGTCGTTGGTCAGTCAGTGTTTGTAGCTTCGTACTTTATCTAATATTCCCGATTCCAAAGTCTCTTGCGTGATGTCTTCGCTTAGTCCTGCTCATCATGCGGCGTCCTGGTCGCGGTCGCGCCCAACAGCCATGTCGAAGGCCGCCGCAGGCTCTTTGTGGGCTTCTTGTAGTGATTCCACGCGTCCACGCGCGGCAGGACGTCCGAGAAGTCGGGCAGCGGCTCCTCAATGAGATGCACTGGGCACGCGTGGCGTGTGCCGATCTTGTCGAGCGTCTCGAGTGTGATGAGCGACTCGCGGTGCAGCTTGCCCTTGGGCGAGGGCATGCCCGGGTCCGCCTCCTGGGCCAGTTCGTCCAGGTCCTGGCCATCGACCTTATTCATCTCGGGGAACGCCTTGTGCTTGACCTTGACCTTCATCGGGCTCGTGCCGAGCTTCATGTCGCTCCTACGCGCAGAGAAAAACACGAGACGAACGGCCACGTGAGACATCGAAAGTGCCTTGGAACAACAGGCTCTCAGGGGGAACGTACACGCGGTGGTATGCGTCGGTGATCACGGTTGGGCGCTGGAACTTCTCGCGCCGCTTGAGCCGAGATGAGATCGTGAGCTCCGTGCCCATGCAGGTGGGCCTACGGTTGGGCTGTTCACGCCGCACAGTACGTGCGAGCGCCCCACCCCCGCGCAGGAGGTTCTTCACGGTCAGGAATGTCACCGAGCCGCGAGAGCGCTGCTGAGGGCTCGACGATTGGCTGCCGTAGCTGCCGTACATGTCGGTACCATCATACGTGTCGGCTGTGGCGTCGTCGGCGGCACGCGGGAAGCCCTCCGGCGAGCTCTGGCGGCCGGGCGAGTTTGGCGCCGATGAGTATCGCCGCGCTGCTCTCGACTGGCGCGCCGTCATTCGGCGGCTCTGGCGACTCGGCAGCTGGCGGAACATGAGCGACGCCGTGCCTGCCTGCTGGCTGCTCGCGCTGCTGACACGCGGCTCGGGCGTTGTGGTCGTTGTCGCCGTCGGCAACCACAATGAGCTCGCGTTGAAGCTTTGCGGGGACGTCGGCGCGGACTCGTAGTTGTCGTACAACTGTTGCTGCTGCGGCTGTTGTTGCTGTTGCGATGCCGCCATTGACATTCGCTGCTGATGGAATGGTTGCTCGATTGAGGCGGCTTGCGGTGGCTGGGGCTGACCAAGACCGAGCTGCGTGAGCGAGTAGAGCAGCTTGTGGAGCTCGGCCTCCTCCGCCAGGATCGACGCTGTGGACGCGTTCGAGTCCGTGCTAGTCTGGCGCGGGAAGCCGCCACCCAGCGGCAGCGTGATCGTGATCGACGGTCGGCTCACGGGCACAGGAGACGGCTGTGACGACGCATGTGCGAACGTTGACTCGTGCGAGCTCGGAGCTGGGGTGGACGACGGCGCCATGGACTGAGACGAAGCATAAGACGCGAACGCGGTCGGTGGCGACGTGTGGTGGATGATGGGCGTGGGCAAGACGACCGCAGACTGGCGCTTGGCGTTGGGGCTGCCACTTTGCGGCGACCACGTGGCGTTCATCTTCGAAGGCGACGCGGCCGCGTGGCGCGCCGGGTCGTTCGGGTCGTCCAGGGGCAGCTCGGCGAACCGCACCGAGGCGTGCTTGCGCAGCGGTGACGGCGCCGGCGACGCTTTCGGCTTAGCGTGGAGCGGACTGCCCGCGTTGTGCGCGCCCGTGGCAGTGCCATGCTGCTGCAGCAGAAACGGGTTCTCCTGAGACTCGTCGAAGAGGTCCGTGCTCACGAACTCGAGCACGTTGACGCTGCCGATCGCGCCACAGTACGCCGCCATCTCCGCGCGGATCGCTGCGCGTGCCGGACGCCACGGACGCGACTAAGCGCCGCGCTGGCAGTGGTCAAGAGGTCGCGCGCTCGGAAGTCGTCCCTGGGGGCGGAGAGCGCGCGCTGTCGCCGCCACCGCCACCGGCGCCCTCGGCGTTCTGAGCCGCGGCTTCAACATTGGCCTGGATGAGCCGATAAGAACGTGGGGAAGTGAGTGTACTGAATTACGTGCCAGACGCGTTATTTTGGGTCGATCAGGGCAGGGTGAGACGAGAGAGTCGGGTTGTTTTGGGCTGCTGAAATCCCACTCCAGTCCTGACGTGCCGGCCCAGCTGGCCGGTGCAAGAGAGACGTCGCGGTTGTTGGGCGGTTGCGCTGTTGTTGTTCTGGGTCTGTCTGTCTGTTGTTGGTCGTGGGCTCGCGAGTGACGTCGCCAGAGCCAGCGATGAGATTTTTTGGCGCGGGAAAGTGGGCCGTTGGTTTCCAACGTTCAGTGTACAGCGTGGAATGGGCACTGGCGCTGGATGGCACATCCTGGATGGGCGCTGGAGGCAGCGGTCTCCCCTTAGAGGCCTCATGGATCGCCCGCTCGTCCTCGGCTGGCGCGTCACGTGGCCAGCGCGCGCCTTGATGCGCGATCATCCTGGCCAGCCTGGCCGATCCTCCGCCGCTTCTCGTGCGGTCAGCACCACTTCATGCGGTCTGTTGGTTGGTGCCGCACATCGGAACACCAGGGGCCTCCACGGCGGTGCCACTACGATCGGCCGCCTGTGGGTTCCGAGATGCACGTGACGGTGGGTCGTGCCAACGCGATCGTGCATATTGATGTTCTCGGTCAGCAACGCGGGTCAACGGTCTTTCCTGAGACCGACGGACTCGACGCTGGATGGGAAGCGGAGGAAGATGGAGATTGGAAATGGAAAGGAAGAACGGATTAAATATTACCAGGGTATTGGGAGGGAGCGCGCGCTGGCCCCCTTCTGCACGACACAACGCACACAGAGGAGAACTATCTAACATGAGGAGGCTGGATGTGGCCTGCGCCAACCCACGTCCTTGAATGGAGGGTCTCTTCCGATGGAGATCCTCCGCGAGCTTCTGTAGGCCTCGGGGGGCCATTTAGAAGTCATTGGACACGGGGTACTGGCGGTAGCCGCCGCCGCGGCTGGACTGGCTGGCCTGGTACATCATCTTGTTGAGCAGGTCGCGCTGCTGTGCGAGCGACGACTCGACATGCTGCATCATTGGCGGCTGGACTGGCGTGCGTGCGTTGTAGCCGCGTCCCATGCCATACATGGCTGAGTCGGTGCTGCTGCCGACCGGCACGCTCGCGCCTGCTCGCTGCATGCTCTTGGTGTCCAGGTAGATCATCGAGTCCTCGGGCTCCGAGCGGTAGTAGCCGTCGTTGCCGTCGTAGGTCTGTGCCATGTCGTTGAAGACGCCGCTGCTGCTGTACGTGCTGCCGTAGCTCGTCTCGCTCGCCGTCATGCTGTGGTTGTCGTCACGGACGTGCTTGAGCTCGTCGAGACCGATCATCTTGTCCGTGCGGTACTGAGGCGGCATCGCCTGCTGGTGGTGCATGTTGTATTGCTGCTGATGATGAGGAACCGGTCGCGTGGGCTGCGGCACGAAGACTTGTGGGTTGAACACCGACGCCGAGAGCGGGTCCTGGTCCGAGAAGCGGTGCATGTGCATCACGTACGAGTCGCGCACGACGTCGCGCGTCGGCTCGCGGTGGCGCGACGACGTCGAGGACGAAGACGGCGTGCTGAGCGGGTTGTGGCGGTCCGGAATCACGAGCTCGTCCTCTGCACAGGCGACGACTACGCACTTCTTGCAGAACTTTTCGTCGTCGCGGTGCGGACGCGTGACGACGCACGACTTGCAGATCACTTCGCCGCAGGCGCGGCAGTGGTGCTTCTTGCCCATCATGCCGAAGCGCGAGAGACAGACACTGCAGTTCTTGCGGTCGCCCGTAGGCACCCACTGGGACTTGTCGAGCACCTTCATAGCCCCGAGGCGGTGCGCCTGGATCTCGGTCGGTACCTTGGTGAGCTGGTGCGTAATCTGCGTGAGGTACGTGCCCATGACGGTCGACGGCAGCTTGTCCGCGACCTCGAACGAGCCTTCGATCGTGATCTCCGTGTAGCTCGAGTTGGCCGACGGACGTAAGATCATGAACTCGGTAGTCTCCATGCGGCGCAGGCCGTGGGACTTGAGAAGCGGCTTGCACTCCGGGATCTCCACCGAGTGCATCATCTTAAAGCCCACGGGCTCGCGGTCCTGGTCCAGCGTGATGCCCGCGTACTCAAGGAAGCTCGCGTCGAACTTGAAGTTGACGGTCGCGGTCGAGATGTTGAACGCCTCCCAGCGCAGCGCCATGTGCTGGTGGCGGTCCGCGGTCGTGCGCTCGCGCAGCGTCTTGAGGTTCTGCGCATCAAGCCCGTTGCCGTAGAAGACGTTGCGGCGCGCGACCATCGAGGCGTTGCGCTCGGCGTAGAGCATGCTCATGACGTTGGTCATGGGCGCGCAGACGACGCCCTGGATGCGGTAGTGCTGCGTCGCGCCTTCGACCTTGGTGTAGCGCTTGAAGCCGTTGGTCGCGCCGATGTCGCGCCAGGACTCGTCGGCGCCGCCGTAGATGCGCTCCTTGCGGGACCGGTCCACGGCGTCGTTCACGAGCGCGAGCGCCACGACCTCGTACTCGCGCGCCGCGGCACCCGTGAGGCGCACCTTGTCGAAGAAGTTGGGCGCGAGCGGCAGCGGCTCCTTGGCCGACGCGTCGTTGCGCGCGAACATGCGCGGCGGGGCGTAGGCCATGCCGAGACCACCCGAGCCGTTCATGGTGTTGAATAAGTGGATGTGGTTGTTGGAAAAGTGGATGTCGGTCGAGAAAACGAGCTTTTGTTGGCGGTGGCGTTTTCTCTTTCCGTGCGGGTTTTATGCCGTGCACAGGAGCTCTCGACGAGGAGAATTCCGAACTGCCACTGCCATGGCACGGCGCGGCACTCGGGCGCTTGCTGGTTTGGCAGAGTCCGAGCTGGGGCGGGGCAGAAGGGGAGGGAAGGGCCAGCCAGCACGGGAGATGTGTGCAAGCGAAGTGACAACCCAAACTCAAGGCGGCTGATCGGCCTCGTCTGCCGCGCGCATCCCCAGGTCTTGTGGGACTTTGGTGGGCGGGCAGCTGAACACATTTCCGGTCGCTGTGAGCGCCCGGCTTTGTGGGACGCCAGCTGGTCTCCACACTTGTCCACGCTCCCAACCGTGTCTGGAATCGGCGCAGAGACCAGCCATGTGGCGAAAATGAAAACAAAACCCAAAAAAAGAAAAACACTTCACACTCACAAAGAACCAAGAAACCAAAAAAAGTGAAACGTGCAGGCAGGCAGTGCCTGCAGAACAAGAACAGAGAACCAGAATCCACGCCCCACCCCCGCACCGGACAGGACTCCAAGTTGCAGCACCGATATGATCGGCTTTGCAGCACCGCGCGGCAGAGCGCATCGCGTCCCTCTTCGCTCGGATCGGAGCCGCGCTCCTGCTAAAATTCGACTGCGCTCGGTAGACAGGAATACGGTACGTACTGCATATGACAGGTCCCTTGACTGCCGAGCGTGTCTTACCGGCTTTGTGATGGGCGAGGAGTCCTGGGAGCTTCCAGCGGCAGTGGGTTGGGGTGCACTTGAGTTGCTTGATAGAGAGGGCGGACGGAAACCGATGGTCGCCGCCCTGATCGCCACAATGCGGCATGGAGCCGACACGTGCTGGCGAAGCGTCGAGTACAATACCCGGCATATGCTGGATCGACAACCCACGCGTCCGAACATACGCGCCCGTACATACCGCAGCAGGCAGACTCGAGGTCACCTTCTGGGGACTTCTGAAATTTGGGGATACCAGAGGCCACGGACGAAACACGGCGGATGATCGGCCACGCTTCGGGTGTCTTTCTGCATGGATCTCTCCTAAGTGGGGGAGGATTCGTGTGCCGTAACGACGTTGCAACGGTTCCCGAGGTCCCACGTTAGAATGACCGGTGCGGCTTCTCTGTATCAGAGGCACAAATCGAGGGTGACCTGGTCCAACGCTCGAGGGACACGTGAGACTCACAGTCCCTCGAGGTCGCTCTGGGCATGGAATGCAGGAGGTTTACATATTCGCGCCACCTTTGTTGGCACATGAACCTTAGCTCAGTGGGAAGCCTCGAGAGGTTTCGCACATACTGTACTGTACACTGTACAGTGCTGTGTAGTACTTCTTCCCTGGTCACGGGTGCCACGGTCATTCAGGTCGATTCGAGTTCAAGAAAACGAGAGTGGCGGACTGAACTTGGGGAGCTCCACGGTGGACCTCTCTGGTGCAATGACGCCTAGAGCTTTGTGGATACAGTGAGCACCCTTGCGTGTGTGACGTGGAAATTTTTGGAATCATGCGCGATCGGTTAGCGCTGTCACAGGGAACGGGAACAACGGAGTGTACTAGTATGCCGTGCCGCAACAAGGCACTGATGTGTCATGTTGGTCGTCGTCCGCGCTCGCTTGCATTCGGTTGGAGATCGGTCGTGGGACAGTGAAGCCGGGATTTTTTGGAAACGACCGATTCCAAAGCGTGACGTACGGTGGCCTCTCCACCGTGTCTGCCCTTTGACTGCCAGGAACCCATCATGATTTCAGTTTGGAGTGCTCGGAATCGTGATGCTGATTGCCACTCGTCCCACGCACCGCCGTGGGTCCCACTTGTTTATTGGCGCACGTGAGCAGAGATGAAATGGAAATCGATTCACGAGCACGACAGCTCGAGCAGAGGATGTGCGCACGAGCGGCCGCGGACTGCACCAGCAGCCAGATCGACAAGTACGGCCTCAAGTCACCTTGCGACCGAGACCCGTTGGGAGTCCGACTTGGGACACTACCGCGAGTACCGCGAGTACCCTCATGGTCGCACATCGGTCCCCAATCCGATGGGGAGTCCCCATCGGATTGGGTATGACTTCCAACCAGACCCACCCCCAGCACGTGGCTGCCTCGAGGGGCATCCTGGATGCCATCCACGATGGCGCCGATTGCGGCACGTTCTGTGCTCGCGTTCCATGAGCAGACCCGCCGTGCGTGGATCTTCTTGAGGATCCCTCGGCGGCCGCCGATAGTTTCTCGCAGCTGAGCCTCGCACGAACGCCTCTCGCGACAGAGACCGCATTGAGGTCTCAGCGCGCCGGTCTGACTGCCGCGGTGATTCCACTCGTGCCACTGGCATCGTGCCACTGGCATTGTGTCCATGGGACCTTCCATTCTGCGGCTCCTTGCTCGTGGTTGAGCAATATCAGGGCTGTCGGTGACGACGGGTGCAAGGGACGAGCCGTCCACTGGATCTTTTCGGCCCAAGCGTCAAATAGTGGCACCGGCTGCGCGTCGCCATGGGATGAGCCACGTGCCCAAAATAAGAAAACCCAGTCCAAGGAGTCCGTGGACTGGGTTTGCACTGTCCTTGCCAAGTCTTGGCAAGGACAGTGCACACCCGAGGAAGAACTGGACTTGGCAAGCCGAGAAAAAAAGAACTTGCTTGGGATATCTTGAAGCGAGCTGATCAGAGGACCCTCGACATGAACCGGTCGCCGTGAGGCACTGCCGCTGGCAGTGCCAGCGTGCTTCAAGGACCCGCAAAGCGCCAACCCTGTGCCAATGGCACGCCGCCATGAGAAGAGCGCCACGTGACTGTCCGTCAGTACTGACCGTCCAGTCAGGTGGCAGCTTTCTCGTGGCGGTCAGTTTGACCGGGGAGTACAGTAGCGAGCTTGCTCCTCCGGTTCACGTGGCGCCTTCCGTTTACAGCTTGTCTAGCGAAGAGGAGAGACTGGATACAGAATGTGTATGCATGCGAAGTGGCCTCACGTTGAAACACCTCAGCCACACACCCAGTGGGTGCGATCCGGAGGCTGAGGGTCTGCGATTTTACAGTGCACGCGCGCATCGGATCCCGTGGCCTGTGAACGAGGCGCCCAAGCCGTCGACGAAAACATGATTAACAAAGGTCAGCGGCTCGGATGCCCCGGGCGTGGGGTGGCATCGCCTTCGCGGCCGCGAAGAGCGAGCGAAGAGTTCGTAGCCCCCACGTGGCGCATGAGAACGAGGCGGCCTGACGAGATCGTTCGGTCTCTCGTTAGGCAGCCGCGTCAAACCAGAAGCAGGTGCGGAATGGAAAGGGACCCCCGTGCGCAGACACGCGCTTGCAGTGTTGGGCCTGATTTGCTTTGCTTTGCTGTCTTCGTGGTCTGTTGCGGTTCCAGACAGGAAGAGTGTGGTGTGATCAGGACGTTGCACTGTCAAGCGCTGTTCAACGCCGGTCAGAACATCAGGATCGGCTCATCTCCGCTCTCGTTTTGTGGATTGCGAATTGCGAGTCCGGCCTGACTAGCGATTGGGTGCAAGGGGTGACGCTGAGTGGGTCACTTGGCGACGCTTTCGTTCACAGCATTCGGATCTGGATCCATCCCATCCACCCCAGCTCCGCAGCTTCTCAGACGCAGGGTTGGATCCACGGGTGATTCCGAAATCTGAGAAGCTACTCGACACGTCATTGCTGCGGTTTCTTCGCAGAACGGACTGCTTTCGCAGCTCTGTAAGGCGCGGTGTCAAAAAGCATCATGCGACAGCGCACTGTACGGCTGCCCGCCCATCTAACGCCACTTCATCTTTCGGCCCAACGTTTGCATACATATCCGATTGAGTGTGAGATGGTCGTTTTTTCTTACTGTACTGCATCGAGGAGCCCACTGCGAGGCGGGTTACTGTTGTCCTCGCTAGGGCACACCCTTTGCCAAGGGGTCGTTGTCCTTGTCCTTCACGCCTCAGCGTCGCAAGTGACAGCGGTGGCTCAATGCCAGTAACATTGGATGTGAACGAACTAGTACGTCACTATTGTACAACTCTGCACCTCGAAAATGGAACCCGGTCGTGATGGGTGACTGAAACGCGGGAAAATGGAAGCGTGGAGAGTCTCACCAGGTGACTGCTTTCATACTTCGGCTCGCTTGTGCTAAGCGCATCACCAAAGGGGCCCACTCGCGGACCTGAAGGGCGCATGAGTAATCCTGTCTACCTCGTGATATGGATCAGTCTCATTTTGGGCCTAGACGTCGCAACCGTGTGATGACTGTGGATCCATCCGAGGCAGATACCATAGAGTATCGAGATCACTTGCATCGCTGCAGAGCTAAAACACTCAACACTAGCATGTAGGTGTACTCGAAGATTGCTTGATCCGTCTCGAACTCACGCCACGTTCTATTGATGATACCTACTGGGGGTTCTCTGCGACGCAGATTCGTCGTGCTGCGTCTCAAGCGGACGGCTCAAACACGACCTCGTCGCGCAGCAGCTGCTCAATTTGAGTTTCCGAGCGCTGCAAGATTTCGCCGAGCACTTCGCGCGTGTCCTGTCCGATCTTGTGGCCGGCCCAGTGCGTCTTGCCTGGCGTCGAGAGCAGCTTGGGCATGATCGCGGGCACCTTGAGCGTTTGGGATCCGTCCGGACCGATCTGGACCTCCTCAAACATGCCGCGGTGATGGAACTGCGGATCCTTGAACATGTCTTCGACTGAGTAGACCAGGCCGACGGGCACGCCGGCGTCCTCCATAGCCTTCGTGGTCTCTTCCTTGGTCTTGGTTGCGACCCACTGCGCCATGACGTCATCGATCTCCTGCTGACGCTCCACGCGGCCCGGGCTCGACTGCAGCTGCGGGTCGGTCGCCAAGTCAGCGCGGCCGATCGCGTTCATGAGCTTGACGAACAGCGTGTCCGTGTTCGCGGCGATCACGACGTTCTTCTTGTCCTTGCTCACGTACGTGTTCGAGGGCACGATGCCGGTGATCGTCGAGCCTGAGCACTCGCGAATGACACCAGCGTAGTCGTACTCGGGCACGACCGACTCGAGCAGGTTAAACATGCTCTCGTAGATCGCGACGTCCACGACCTGGCCCAACTTATCAGCGGCGCGCTCGCGACCGAGTAGCGCAATCACAATGCCGAGCGCCGCGTGAATACCCGTGATCGTGTCCCCCATGCTGAGGTTCTGGCGCACAGGAGGGCGATCCGGGAACCCGTTCACGTAGCGGAACCCACCCATGGCCTCACACACCGAGGCGAAACCAGGACTACCCCCCACGCCGAAACCAAAAAGACATGTCAGTCTACTCTTCGGCGACATACATGGTGGTAAGATACAACACTCACCGGCTCGAGTACGGGCCGTCCTGGCCGTACCCAGAGATGCGCGTGTACACGAGTCCTGGGTTAGTCTTCTCGAATACCTCCGGCCCGAGCCCCCACTTCTCCATTCGGCCCGGCTTGAAGTTCTCGATCAGCACATCGCTCGACTGTACGAGCTCGCGCACAAGCGCGCGGCCCTCTTCCTTGCGGATGTCAATCGCGGCTGACTTTTTGTTGCGCCCGATCGAGTACCACCAGAGTGACGTGCCTGAGGGGTCCAGCTCGCGCCAGCCGCGCATCTGGTCGCCCGTGGGCGGCTCGATCTTGATCACCTCCGCGCCAAAATAGCTCAGGATCGTGCCGGCGAACGGGCCCGCGATCAGGTGGCCGCACTCGACCACGCGGAGCCCCTCGAGCGGGCGGCGCCGCGTGGCCGGACCGTCTTTCTCGTCGCTGCCGGTGCCAAACTGCAGCGTCGTCACGTGGCGCCGAGACGTCTCTGGGGGGCCATTCACAGCGTACAGCGGGGCGCTGCGCTGGCGCAGGCCGCGCGGCAGCAGCGAGAGTGTTCTAGAGCGCGTCGCCATCTCGCACTGAGCGACAGGATCGGGACTGAGGGGTGCTCTGGCATGTTTGGAGCTCCTGACGTTTGCGGTTGTGGGGTGATACTCTTCAACATGATCTGATTGGCCAAACGGTCCCCACGTTCAAGTACCTCTGTTGTATGATTATTGGATGGATCGATACCGTTTAACAAAGGTTTTGTCCACACCAGCCTCCATGCCTTGGTGATCGACCGGTCTTGGGGCTGGCTCCGCGAAGAACAGATCGAAGGAGGCTTGAGTCGCATCGGAGGCTCCACAAGGGCGGTCTTGCTGGCTTGCGCAGTGTGGGGTTAGCTCTGAGCTGTCTTCTCGTGTCTTGGTGCGAAGCAGGTGCATCGTGAATACACTGGTCTTGCGGCGTCTGAAACGCGTCGACGCTTCCTTGCGGCCGGTGGCAGCGAGTAGCTCAGGATACTGTCGGTGCGTGGCGCCGCTCGCTTGAGAGGGTGCTCCAAACCGTTCGCAGATGCAGGAAATTGTCATCGATAAGTGCGCGGCCGTTGCGCTCGATCGTGCGGCCCTCTTGGTCCACAAACACGACGGTCGGCATGCGCTGCACGTCGTATTGCTCGAGTAGTGCATGTGCGCGTTCGCGTTCTTGAAGCGGCATCGATAGGAATGGCGTTTGCAGCCGATAGTCGCGAAACGCGACGTGGTTTGCGTCGAGCGAGACCATCACGATCTCAAGCTCCAGGTGCATCGCGAGGTCCCGGTACATCTTGAGCTGCATGTTGCGGTAGACAGTCGCGAGTGCCGGCGTGAACACGCGGCACCGCTCGCATACGCTGGCCGTGAAGAAGATGCCGACGACGCGCTTGTAACGCAGCACTTGGTGCGTGGAGACGCGCGTACCGTCGCGCGCCAGCAGCGTGTCACCGAAGAGCGCGCTGAAGACAGCGCCTGGGACCATGGGCGTGAACTGGGTCAGCGGGCGGCAGTTGGGAGATTGATGTGCAGGATCACGGCGCGCGTGGCTGCGGGCTGACTGCAAGCGGCCACAGCGCCACCCGTTCCGTTGATGCACTCGTGTTGGTGGCGCATCCGTGTGAGTGCAGGTCACGTGCGCACTTGATATTCGACAGTCGACGAGCAGGTCCCATTCTCTGTCTGATTCTGCATCAGGCCTTCACTAGTGTATACACGCGATTTTATCATAACCTTTAATAATCTATTTACACAGAAGTGTATTCCCCGTTTATTTCACCTTTAATAATAAATCCCTTGTGGTTATGTGGGTGGCTGTTGGCAACGTGGCCAAACTTGGGGCTGCGATTGGAAGGTTTCCAGGGCGCGGCCGCCCAATGGGGGAATCCAATGGCGCCACCTAGCATGTCGGGGCCGCCACGCAGCGCAGAAAAGAAACGCTTGATGATGAAGAGCGGTGTGCGGATCCGTTCGTCGACAGGTATGTAGCCATCTGCGACGCGCGCCATGAAGATCGCGACAAGCGCCAAGCGGCGCGCGCACGTGGGGCCATTTTCCGCCTCGAAATGGACGCCGCACGCCCACGTAGGGAGACTATACGTACGTCGGCCCAACGAGGCCATTATGCTTCGATCATGGGCCGTACAGAGTGAAACGGATAGTCATGTGTGGTAGGAATGGAGCGTACATCGATCGAAAGGCAGCAAGAGAGATTGACGCAAAACAAAATAAATGCATTTAAAAATTAGGCAGACGCTTAGGGCATGTCTTCCGTCATGGCGCGCTGGCGCTGGAGATCTTCCCAGATCTTGTTGAGGTCCATGTAGTGGGTCTCAACGAGGTGGCGTCCGTTGCGCTCGACCTCCTCGCCGTGCTCGTTCACGAAGATGAGCGTCGGGATCTTCTTCACGTCGTAGCGCTTCCACAGGTCCTTGGCGGCCTCGCGGCGCGCGAACGGCAGCGCCCAGAACGGCGTCTGCAGCAGCATGTCGCGGAACGCGAACTCGTCCTTGTCCATCGAGATGAGCACGACCTCGAGGTCGCGCTTCATCGAGAGGTGCTTGTACGCGTTGAGCGCCATGTTGCGGTAGACCGTCGCGAGCACGGGCGTGAACACCTGGCACGGGCGGCACGTGCTCGCCGTGAAGTAGAGCCCGACCGTGGTCTTGCCGTCCAGCACCTGCTCGGTCGGCGCGTCGCCGCGGCGCGACGCGAGCGAGGCGCCGAGCAGCTTCTGGAGGAGCGTCATGCTGGGGTGTTGGGAGGTGGCGGCGGTTGTTGGATTGTTGGGGAGTGGGGAGAACAAACCGAGAGAACAATCTGGCCCCTCCGCTCCGCTCCTCCAGGGTGGAGGGTGGGTTCTCGCGTGGGGTCTTTTTCTGGCAACGGAGACCATGCCAAGCGCTTATAGAAAGCGCGCGTACGGTACGGCCCCAGTTGGTTACTTTGAAGTTCAAGCACACTATCGGTTCATATCGGTTCCTATCTTGACGCGTATAATTCCCCATGGGGTGGAAATGCAGTTTCCTCGCACCCATTTCGTGAATGGACGTGATGGCCACCATGATGGCCTCCATGACCGACGCCGACGCGTTCGCGACGCGCGCGCGCACGCTCATCGACTGTCTCCAGCGGCTGCAGCGCGCGGACGAGGACGTTGCCCCGTCTCACGCTTCCCCCAGCAGCTCCACGCTGACGATCCACTTGGTCGGCGCCGACCACCGCGAGGGCAACTCGGCGGCCGAGACGCTCGGCATCTTCGAGCAGCTCATCCAGTACCTCGCGACCGTGGACCGGCGGTTCGCGACGCTGCGGCTGGTGCTTGTCGGTCCAAACGTCGCGCAGAAGCTCCACTACGGCGCCCATGAGAGCACGCACGCGGCCGAGGCGGCCTCGCTCCAGGTTGCGCTGAGCTACTACGTCGGCAGCTTCGACGACTACTACAGCGAGAAGGACCGGTACGTGCGACCCGACCTCGCCGTGTGTTTCAACGCCGGCGTATGGGGGTACGACCAGTGGTGGCCAACGCTACGGCTGCTCGTCCACGAGATCCGCACGCCGCTGCTGATCACGTCGTACAACGAGAACGAGGCCGGCGACGACGAAGACACGCTCGAGGACGAGGTCGCCGTGACGCGCTGGTTCTGGCGCGCTGAGAAGAATCCCTCAGGCTCACATGTGCTGCGCACCACGCAGAACACTATTGGCAGCTCGCTGCGCGAAAATGACTACTGGATGTGCGTCCGGCCAGACGCGCTCACTGCGTAGGTGGCTGGCGCCCGCTCGGCGTGTAACTCTAAAAAGAACGAAATGCGAGATCAACCGTAGTGGCCGGTGGATTGGTGGGTGCTTGATGGGTGAGCTCGTGGCGTCAAGTTGCAGCCCTGTGGCGGTGCGACTCTCACGCAGTCTTTCTCAGGAGCGCTAGATGACCTTGAGGGGACCTGGAGTACACAAGTTTTTAGAAGCGGTAAGGACCACGACGCCAGAACACTCCGTATCGATGACATCCTAGGCGTGAGAGATCAGCGCATTTTGAAGTTCTGGTGTTAGCGTTACTGTAGTGGTCGGCGATGGCGACAAATACGGTGTTCGGACACTAGCTACCATTTTACTCACGATACCAGCCATACTTGCATTGTCGACTGGACACCAAGGGCTTGCATCACTTTCCTTCTCGCCTGTTAGACGCGGAGCTTGCGCTTGCAGGCACCCTTGCTCGCACTCGGCGTGCTCGCCTCTCCGGCCGTGGCGCCACCGCTCGCAGGCGCTGGCGCTGGGGTTGCGGCAGCCGGAGCCTTCGTAGTGGTGGCGGGAGCAGGCGCCGGCGCGGGCTTCGCGTTGTCCGAAGGCGCCGAGCCACCCTCGCCAATCTTAGCGCACTGCGTGTACACCTGCCACTGCAGCAGCGTCGACATCCAGTACATCGTCAAACGCTTCTTCCCCTCGCACTTGGACTTCTCGTACGGGAACTTGCCGTCCTTGTACGTGCCGGCGCAGTCGGCCGTGAACGGCAGCACCACTTCGTCGTCGCACCAGATCTCACACGGGCCCGGGTGGTTCATCTGACCGCCGTACCACTCGACCTTGTCGGGCAGCGGCTGCACGGCACCGCCCGTGGGGTCCGTGAAGCCGCACTCGAGCGTGCGTGGCATCGTTGTGTAGCCTTCGTTGTACGTTTGCTTGGCCATGATGAAGTCCTTGAAGGTCTTGTACTGCGAGGCCTTGAAGGCACGACCAAATGCCGCAGCGTTGGCTGTCCAGTCCGGGTAGTGCGTGAAGGAGTCACCCGGCTGGGGGGTCAATGCGTTCATGGGGACGGTCGTGGCGAAGTTTCCGCCGTAGCCCGAGCCGGTGAACTTGAGTGCGGGTTTGGAGAGCGTGCCGTGGGCGTCGACCGTGGAGGAGGCCGCGAGCAGCACGATCCCGACGGTGGAGAGGGACGAGATCGTGGAGACCATGATTCGAAGCTGCAGTGTGTGCGTTGCTGGTAAGAGGGGCACTTGACTGTACCGGAGCGGATTGGAGAATGCGCGATGGAGTTCGCTGCTCCCTCTCGAAGAGAGACAGTGCCATCGCCCAAATGCGCAGTTTAGCCCGGGCAGTGATTTGGCACTGCTACAGTCTGTACCGTGCTGCCGTGCGTTCTGCCATTCCCGCTGGTCGTGTATTGGGGCGATGACCAGGCTGATCACGAGTGGTCTGCTGGTCATCACTGTCTTCCCACACCGACAAACAGAGCGAGCGACAACAGCAATCCACTCGACCCCGCTTTTTGCAACCTGGGGCTGGTCATCAAGCTGATTCGAAGGTTTGTGACGATGATATTGGCGGTGTGGATGAAGGTGTTGGGTCTCTAAACAAATGGAATTGGGAAGTGTGAACAGACACGGCCGCTGCGACGAGAAGGCTATCTCTTGACGTCAGCAGCTGGACAAGCTCAACGGCGCTGTCTCGCCTGAGAGCGCTTAGCGCCCACGCCCTGGATGGCTACTGTGAGTCACAGTGTGACGGCCACTCGAGCTACCTCCGAATTTCACCACCCCCGTATGCTCCAGAGGTTTTATCGTTACCGGTACGCAACATATTAGATTTCATTAATGTGGTCACGACGCATGTCGCGAAGCCCAAGACTCTACGATTCCGTTCAGTCACGGAGCTTGCGCTTGCAGCCCTTGCCGTTGGCAGCCGGGGCCTTGGCCTCACCGCCGATGTCACCGGCAGGCGCCTTGGTCGGGGCGGCCGGGGCGGGAGCCTTCGTGGTGATGGACGGAGGAGCGGCAGGGGCCTTGGTGGTCGCGGCAGGCGCAGGGGCCGGGGCCGACGCGGGCGCCTTAGAGGTCGCAGCCGGAGCTCCGGCCGGGGCCGGGGCCGGCGCGGGCGCCGCTCCGCTGCCGTTGCCGATCTTGGCGCAGTCGATGTACACCTGCCACTCGAGCAGCGTCGACATCCAGTACATGGTCAACCGGGACTTGCCCGTGCACTTGGCCTTGTCGTAGTCAAACTTGCCGTTCGGGTACTTCTGCGCGCAGTTGGTGTCGAAAGGCACGACGATCTCGTCGTCACACCAGACCTCGCACGGGCCCGGGTGGTTCATGACACCACCGTACCATTCGAGCTGGGCCGGGAGCGGCTGGACGGCGCCGCCAGTCGGGTCCGTGAAACCGCACTCCGGGGTCTTGGGGTTCTTGCTGCGGCCCTTGGCCAAGTCCTGGTTCTTGAGGATGAATTCCTTGAGCGACTTGTACTGCGACGCCTTGAAGGCGCGGCCGAAGGCGGCGGCGTTCAAGTTGGCATCCGGGTAGTTGGTGAAGATATCGCCAGGCTGCGGCTTGAGCGACGTCATGGGCACGAGAGCCGAGAAGTCGCCGCCGTAGGCCGAGCCGGTGAACTTGAGGCCGGGCTTGGCGAGCGTGCCGTGCGCGTCAACGCCGGTGGAGGTGGCGATAGCAACGACCGCGAGGGCCGAGAGCGCAGAGGAGACCGAGACCATGATCGAGAGATGAGGAGGGCGAATGGTTGGCTCGGCGGAGGAAATCGCAGAATGGTGGAGACGAGCGGGGGCCGCGAGCGGCGGCGTGGCGGGTGGGTACCGTACCGTACACGGTGTCTCTTGCCATCCTGTGGTTTCATAGCGTCTGCCAACAACGTGCTCCCTGCCGCAGGGCCAGCTGGGCTGGGCAGGACGGACAGCAGTCCACTGCGCGCTGGCTCGTCTGCCCCGTTTCTGTCCCTTTTGGTGAGCCCAGCCTGTCCCGTGACCGTCCCAGCTGGCGTTGAGGAGACAGCACCCGTCTCCATGCCGAGGCAATCCCCATTGATTTTGTTCCAGCCAGCTCGCCGGGCGCACCGCTGTGTGTCGGCCACACCACGAAGCTCAGCCCACGAGGGGAACGAAAGCCTGGAGTCCCCTCTCGATGCCACTGAAAATGCCACTGGGGACCTACGAGAGTTTGCCTTCGGGAGATAGGCGCTGTGTTTTGCTTGTCCGCTTTCTTTTTTTTTTTTAAAGCAAGGTGACGAACGCCCAACGGGAGACATCTCAAGGGTGCAGATCGTTCACGCTGGGCTGCATCAACAAGAGGGTTCAAAGTACATTGGTCGCATCTCGCAGCAAGGACAATATAATGACGCGCATACCGACTGCATGCGTTATATCTAGATCAACAAGTCAGGGTGCAACCACACAGCGGACAGTCACAGAACGACACCACTCAGGTTCACTCGCGAAGCTTGCGCTTGCAGCCGGCCTTGCTAGGAGCAGGAGCCGTGGCCTCACCGCCAACATTTCCGCCTGACGCCGGCGACTTGGGGGTCGGGGCCGGGGCAGGCGCCGAGGCAGGAGCCTTCGTCGTCGGAGTCGGCGCGGCGGCAGGCGACTTGGAACCGGTGGCGGGAGCCGGCGCCGGCGCGGGCTTCGCGTTGTTCGACGGCGCCGAGCCACCCTCGCCAATCTTAGCGCACTGCGTGTACACCTGCCACTGCAGCAGCGTCGACATCCAGTACATCGTCAATCGCTTCTTCCCCACACACTTGGACTTCTCGTACGGGAACTTGCCGTCCTTGTACGTGCCGGCGCAGTCGGCCGTGAACGGCAGCACCACTTCGTCGTCGCACCAGATCTCACACGGGCCCGGGTGGTTCATCTGACCGCCGTACCACTCGACCTTGTCGGGCAGCGGCTGCACGGCACCGCCCGTGGGGTCCGTAAAGCCGCACTCGAGCGTGCGCGGCATGTTGTCGCGGCCTTCGTTGAACGTTTGCTTGGTCATGATGAAGTCCTTGAAGGTCTTGAACTCAGACTGAGCCTTAAAAGCACGACCGAAGGCAGCGGCGTTGGCCGTCCAGTCCGGGTAGTTGGTGAACTTGTCTCCGGCGAGGGGCTTGAGGGAGTTCATCGGGACGGTCGTGGCGAAGTTTCCGCCGTAGCCCGAGCCGGTGAACTTGAGTGCGGGTTTGGAGAGCGTGCCGTGGGCGTCGACCGTGGAGGAGACCGCGAGCAGCACGAGGCCGGCGGTGGAGAGAGTCGTGAAGGGGCCTGAGACCATGGTTCGAGCGGGTCTGCGGGTCGCGAGAGTGGAGGGAGGGTCTTGGATGCTGGAGCGCGAATTGCGAACTGACAGCGAAGCCGAGTAGCCCTGGTTGAGGATCAACCACGGCAACCGCACTGGGTTGAGGTTGAGCTGATCGCGAAGGAGGTCCGCTGGATATTTTTCCGAAGAGCGCCACCTGGTCGTCCTGGCTATCAAGTGAACCAATCCCCAGCTGGCGCAGAGGAGACAGTGGCTGTCTCCTCGCGACCGGCTGGTTGTCTCCACCGACACGGACTTTACAGGGGTACACGGTGTTACTGTGCTCGTTCAACGGAGGCAGAGGGACGCGCAGACAGCTCAGTTCGTTCTGGCGGTCGACGGCGCGCGCTGGATGTCTGTGGATAGCGCGCTGGAGGAGAGAGCCGCAGCTGCGATCGCGGCAGCGTCCGGACGACCGGAGTGTACACGACCGCTTGAACGACCTCAGGATCGGCAGAGCCGCCCGGAGCCATGGCGAACGACGCACAACAGGGCTTAGTTGAACGCCTCGCGTGATATTGCGCCCGCTGGGAAGGCCTGCAAATCCCTTCCCTTCACGACCTCACTGGCACTCAGGGCGTTCTATTTTGCTCGATTACGGGCAGGAGCCGACCAAAGAAGCGTCGACCATGTCGACGACATGCGCTACAGTACGGTACTGCCCTCGCGATGGGTCCGCCGCGGACTCTGCGAGCTGGCGCTTTTCCGCCGTCGCAGCTGGCGGTCCACGGCCCGACCATGGCACACTTCTCAACGCGAGCGTCTGCTTGTCAAGCAGACGCTGCTTGTCGCCGATCAGACCACTCATCCGGTCGGGTCGGAGGCGTGTCGCCTCATACAGTGTACAGGGTCAGACACTGAAGGCCCCACGCGCATCTGAGGCCCGCTGCCTCATACTGTGCCTAAGGCCCGTTGCCTCGTACTTTACTGTACCAGGCCAGACACGACTGTCCGCACGCAGCTTCTGCGTGACGTAGTCCTCGGCCCAATTGTCCAGAGGCCATCTCCTGGACTCCGGACACGGCACCGCCGGCCCAGGGAGGCTGCCTCGCAAAGCGAGGCAGTGTGGAAACATCGTCGCCGATTGGTGGGAAGACACCCGCCTCGCTTCGCGGCCCGCAATGGTCGAGGGAGCCTGCCTGCCCTGCAAATTGCGGGGCAGTCTCCTTGGACCCCGACACTTTGTCGCCAAACGATGCTCTCCCTCCAGGGAGACGACAGTTTCTCACGTTCTGCCCCGTCTCTCCGCACCAGGCTCAAGCAATCGACGAGCCGATCCGGCGCGGCTATGTGTCGATGCCCGAGCATGTGGCCTGGCGGAAGCGAGAGAGCCCGCACCGAGAACTCTGTCTCTCTCTCCTGCGCTGTTCGAGGAAACGCAAAGGGGTACGAAACCCTTCAACGGGGCGAGGAAGCGCATCCCTGAGAGCCATCCCCGCAGCGAAATCCTCCACTTCTGGCGGTCGGGGGACCCGGCTCGAGCATCGTCTCATTCTGCGATTTCCTCCGCCGAGCCAACCTCCCATCTTCCCCCACCTCCAGCCACCATGGTCTCCGTCTCCACTGCGCTCTCGGCCCTCGCGGTCGTCGCGATCGCCACCTCCACCGGCGTCGACGCCCACGGCACGCTCGCCAAGCCCGGCCTCAAGTTCACCGGCACGGCGTACGGCGGCGACTTCTCGGCGCTCGTGCCCATGACCTCGCTCAAGCCGCAGGCCGGCGACAAGTGGGGTACCATGAACGCCCACAACGACGCCGCCGCCTTCGGTCGCGCCTTCAAGGCCTCGCAGTACAAGACGTTCAAGGAATTCATCCTCAAGAACCAGGACCTGAGCAAGGGCCGCAGCAAGATGCCCAAGACCCCGGAGTGCGGTTTCACGGACCCGACTGGCGGTGCCGTGCAGCAGCTCCCGGCCCAGCTCGAGTGGTACGGCGGTGTCATGAACCACCCGGGCCCGTGCGAGGTCTGGTGCGACAACGAGGTCGTCGTGCCGTTCACCGCCGATTGCGCCAAGACGTACCCGAACGGCAAGATCAACTACGACAAGGCCAAGTGCACGGGCAAGTCGCGTCTGACGCTCTACTGGATGTCGACCCTCCTCGAGTGGCAGGTGTACATCGACTGCGCCAAGATCGGCGGCGGCAGCGCCGGCGCGAAGCGCTCGCTCGACTTCGACGACCTCGACGCCGCGCCGGCCGCCGAGTACAACGCCACGGCCTTTGACGCCGAGGCCGAGCGCGCGGCCGCCGAGGAGGAGGCCGAGATCGCCGAGGCGGCCGAGATGGCCGAGCTCAACGAGCGCAACCAGCAGGTGGCCGAGACCGAGGAGATCCTCCCCGAGTCGGGCCCGGACGGCGAGACCGAGTAAACGGTTCCGTGTCGCTCCATCTCCACTGGTGTGCGTCGTTACACGTGTGCTGTGTCCACCACCGACTAGATCTTGTCAACTTTCCCCATAATTTCAATGAGTAGCGTTCCTCTTTCGACACTGTCCACCCACTCTTCTCATCATACTTTGGGCACTGAATTCCTTGAAGAAAGTGCATCACATCCGACAACATGAGCGACAGGAAGTTTATCGGCAAGACTTTTTTCAAAGGCTCGTATCTCGGCGACCAAGTTGCCTTTTCACTACGCGATGGCGCCAATCCCTTCAGGAAACGCGTGGTATACAACACTTTGTTCTGAGGTTACACCCTTTGACATGGTATCATTTCGTTCTACGGGTTCTCGTACGGCTTACACCGCTCCTAAAACTTGCCACAAGATACAATTTGTATCTTGTGGGAAAATGTATCTAGTGAGAAAAAGTTCCCGCTGGATGTATTACAATCCCTTCAATGCGAAGGAATTGTTCGTTGGGTGGTGTTATCCCTCCAGCTCCAGCGGAGCCACCGATGGTGGGCGGTCCAGTCTCCCCTGCCGCCGCCGCCGCTAGGATATCTGTCGGGAAGGCCGCCGAGTCCAGTAGCTCCTCATTCTGCGATTTCCTCCGCCGAGCCAACTCTCCCTTTCTTCTCCTCTCCAGCACCATGGTCTCGGTCTCCACCGCAGTTTCGGCCTCGCCATCGCCGCTATCGCCACCTCCACCGGCGTCGACGCCCACGGCATGCTCGCCAACCCCCTTCCCACGTTCACCGGCTCGGGCTACGGCGGTAACTTCCCGGCACTTGTGCCCATGAAAGCGCTCCAGCCGCAGCACGGCGGCAGCTTCAAAAACTACCCAGAAACCAACAAGAACGCCGACGCCTTCAACCGCGCTTTCAAGGCCTCGCGGTACAAGACGCTCAAGGAGTTCATCCTCAAGAACCAGGACCTGAGCAAGGGCCGCAGCAAGATGCCCAAGACCGCGGAGTGCGGCTTCACGAGCCCGAACGGCCCTGAGCGTGTGCTGCCCGCTCAACTCGAATGGTACGGCGGTGGAATGACTCACTCAGGTCCATGCGAGGTCTGGTGTGACAACCAGGTCGTGTTGCCCTTCACAGCCAACTGCCAGCTGGCGTACCCGAACGGCAGGTTCAGCTACGACAGGGCCAAGTGCGCGGGCAAGTCCCGGCTGACGCTCTACTGGATGGCGACGATGCTCGAGTGGGAGGTGTACATTAACTGTGTCAAAATCAGCAACGGCGGCGTGCGCTCGTTCCACGCAACGTCGGCCGCCGAGTACAATGCCACGGGCTTCTAAGTCGAGCTCAAAGAGCACAACCTGCACGAAGCCGATACCACTACGATCCTCCCCGAACCCAGTCGGGACGGTGAGACCGACTGAGGGGTTCGAGTTGCTTTCCTCCACGCTAATAGTGTGTTTCGTTACACCATTACGCGTGTGCTGCATCCATGACCTACTGGCTACTGTACTTCCCACTTCAACGAAATGAAACTTCCAAAATGAGCAGCGTTCATGTGTCGATTCTGTATTTTGAACAGGATGTGGCATCAACATGGTTCTCAGTTACACTCTTGGGTGCGTTTGGTTTGGCATGATCAGCTTGTTCTGCACACGATGTCAAGTTGTAATCGGAGGGATACTGCGTGTGGAGTGGTCGATGCATCTTGGATTTGCATCAGGCACTGTATCTTGTGTTTGATCGAACTCGTGTGGAAAGCGATCACTGCCACAGCGTGCCGCAGCCTTGAGGTCTCAACGAGTGCGTGGTGCGCGATTAGCTTCGTCGTCGAGTGGGATGTCAGCGTGCCGGTTGCACCTCGAACGTCGCTGTGCAGCGTAGCGTTGTGCCAGACGGCGTCAGCATACACGCGACAAAGCCGTTTGAGTGGGCTCTCTTGTGGTTCGTATTGAACTCGCCGTCGGCCAAGCGGTTCGCGAACCTTGCCTGCACTTGCTGGCCCATAGATTGCCTCGTTCACTTGTGACCAAAGGTAGATCACCATCTCGCGCAATAGCTACTCAATTTCAATTCCTACAACCATTCATTCGCTGCGGTGGCGGTCCGCCCTGAGGCCGTGAAGCATCTTTTGACTTGTACAACAGAGAGGTGGACGTGGTCCTCACGGACCGCAGTGCGAAAAAATCATGAGCTGGTGTACGAACTTACTTCGTGTAATTTTCGTTCCTGATCGCAACCATAAAATAACTTGATCGTCTCACCCTAGATATGAAGATCACGAGGCAAGATGGACGGCTGGAGGATCTCTTCCTTGAGAAAGTCGAGCGGAAACTCGACGAGGTGGCCGCGGATCTCGGACAACTGCCCACGCGCCCTCGACTCGTCTTCCTTGCGCACCGTCGCGGCCGTCTGGAGGTGGCCGATTTGGCACTCGCCCTCTCCGAGATCGACGCTGCGCGCAGCAGCACCCGCGCTAAGGCGAGGCGTTGTGTTGGCGTCTCCGCTTTGGACACTGCGCAAGCTCACACGACCGGACTCCATGAGGTGGTGGTCATCGTTCGTGTACGTTTGCCCGTACACCTCTTCGTCCTTGTCCTTGGCGAAATATTCTTCAGTGAACCTGGAGCGTCGACCGAGATCAATCGGCGTGTCCATGAATGAAGCCCACTTCTTCAACGAGACGCCGATACCGCCCTTCATCGAGTCACCGCTGGGGCGCATGCCGCTGTCCGAGTCACGCGTCGTGTGCAGCTCACGGTTGTTGTGGTGGTGAGGCATGTGCAGGCTCGACGTCGCACCGATGGTGCTGGAGCGAGGAATACCTCCGTGGGGCCATCCGCTGGAGTCACGGCCGTGGTCTTGCTCGCTACGCGCGCGAGGGGAGTTTTGCGGTCCCCGGCGGAACGAGGAGAACGCGGGTGAGTTGGGATACGAACTCTCTCCCGCTAGAACCATGGACGACGCCAAAGAGTTACCGGCACGACCGCCAGTGTTGGTGAACGAGTTGGCACGAGACAGGTTGGCCGTCGAGTCCGATCGGAGACGACGCCACAGCGACGCCCACCGTCCAGTGTCTTCGTCATCACTCTCACTGAAGGAGCTCCCTCGGAGCATCTCCGTCGCCGGAATCAACCCTGAGTCCTTGCGCACCCATCGACGGCGTCGCACCTGCGCCATCAGTCGGTCGGTCATGAAATGCTGGATCTTGTCGCGCTTCCGGAAGTTTTGCATGCGCACTTCTTGGAATACAGAGAAGTTACGCGCGTAGCACCAGCCGTCGTGATCCATGAGGAACAAGTGCTTGCGCTTCTTGTCCTTGTACCGATCCACGACAAAGTCGTTGAGGTTGACCTTGTCCATGTTGATGGGCACACCGTTCACGTCCGTCCACGGCGCGTAATCTCCCTCCTTCAGGTTGCCCATGTCCCAAATGTGACGACCATGGCCCTTCTTCAGCACGTTCACGTTGATGCGCTGGTTCTCAAACACCTGCGTCATCTCGAAGCTCTTGAAGCTGCTGAACGATGTCATTCGGTTGGAAGGCGCGCAATCAAACACCGACTCGAAAATTTGGGTGTTTCTCGCCGAGATGTTCTTGATCCGCTGCCACGACCACTCTGCGATAGGATCCTGAGTTGTCGCATCATCCTCGGCCAGCCCAAGATGCTCGCGGAACAGCTGCATTCGCAAAGCTCCTGCCACAACTCCGCGCCGATAAGGTCGCTCGTTCATGAGTCCGTCCTCAAACCGAACGTCTTCGATCACGAGCGCGATTTCGGAATCGCGATCACCCATCATGCTGCGGTCGTTGATGTTGGCGCTACCGATGATAGCATATTTGTCGTCCGCGATCAGCAGCTTGCTGTGGATGTAAATCTGCTCGGTCGAGACGCAGCCGTTCGGCAGGATTCCGTACTTGCGCAGACCGAAGAACGACACATAGTTGTCGGGTCGATCAGTAAACTTGCTCAACGCCTCAAACAGACTGTGACCACCTCGCGAGATACTGGAGAACTGCCAGTGCATCACTGCGTGCAAGTTCGTCAGCTCCTCACTGCGGATATTGCCCTCAAACGCCGGAAGAAGGGGCATGACGACATAGACTCGGAACTGTTCGTTCTTCTCGACGGCCCGCCGGACGCGGTGTACGAGCGCTTCCAGAATGCGATTGCTTACGACACCGTTCGAGTGCAGGCCCGATACGAAGAACTGGTTCTCGATGTAGACGTAGTGTTGCGCCTTCGAGATGATGTCGAGGTACGCTTCATGAATACTGTTCTCAGTCGGAACCCCTGCAGACCACATTGAGACGGAGCGGCACACTTGGACGTTGCAGATGTTCGAGTTCGGATGCAAGACTTGTACCATTGATCTGCATCGCTGGTCGCGGTGCAGTGGCTTCGAAGTGACATGCTTCTTGTCGTTGGATAACTCACTCGTGGAACCGCCAGATCCCGGCGAAGACTCCACAACATCATCAGCACCACCATTTCCCCAGTTCGCCAATCGCGATCCGATTGGTTGGGGTAATCTCATCACGCGGAAGGGGAACGGTTCATCCAACACGTCGATCTGAGCAGAGTCTTCGCGACCAAGCGGCACCTTCAGAGGAGCTTCGCCCGTCGCAGGATTCTTTCCGGATGACGGATATCGCAACGTCCAGCCATTGAAGTCCATCGGCAGCAGGCACTTGGGCAGAAGCTTGAAACGACGAGAGCGTAGGCAGATGCACCATCCTGTCCGTAGCTGGTAGTCGTTCTTCGAGCACACAAAGTTCCATCGCTGAATGAAGTGGTAGGCGAGATCTTGTACGGCAGGACCAGACAAACTACAATGGACATCATGCCATGGCATCCGGGGCTGAGACGATCGATCGATGAGATCTTCAAAGGGTTTGTTGACGCGGATGAAGTCCTTGATGATCGGGTTCGAGTAGTCCTTGCCCGGCCACATCTGATCTTCTATGTTCGCTCCTCCGGGATCACTCAACGGGTGGCCGCTGTGATCGTAGCGACCAAAGCACAGGTCAAGACCGCCAGCGAAAGCAATAGATTGGTCGATGCACACAATCTTTTCGTGGTGGGACCAAAAGCCCAAACTCTGGATCTGGAAAATCGGGTCGCGGAGCACACGGATGTTCGGGTGCAGCATGAGGCTTCTCTTTGTGTACGCGCTATTGAGTGTCAGCGCAAGCTTGACTTCACGATAAATGAGAACGTTGATCTTCACACCTTGTTCTGCCTTCAGCAACAAAAGATTGCGCAGTTGTGTCTCGTTCATCTTCTTGGCGTTGTCCTCGGTATGTGGAGGCAGCTTCCGTCCCGGTCGGAGCAAATACAAGTCCGGAGTGACCCACCATCCCGCGATAAGAATCTCAAACTTCGCCTCGCTGATTGCCTTGTACATCGCTTCGTATGTATCCTCTCCATCCACATGCCACGCAATAGAGCACGGTGGAGGTGGCTGTGACACGAATGACGAATTCGAGTCAATACTGCCCTCACTCGTGGCTTTCGTTCGCGTGGAAAGCGGCGGGTTAATTGACTGAGTGCTCGTAGTTGAGCACTCGAACGCTGGGAGAGTGCTGGCGTGCTCGGGAGCAAAGGATCGGTAGCGGTACTCCGTATCTTGGCGCTTCACTTTCTGGAGACGCTTGATACACCGGTACCAGTGATCGCGACGAACATGCGCGTGCCACAAACCGAAGTACGAGATCATGTAGTTCAGTGCGAGACCAAACGTGGCTGCCACGATGCCACCGATCAGCAGCATGAGAATGTAGTAGCCGACCGCTTCAAAGTTGAACAAAGCGACCTTGATCGGGATTATGCAGAAATGTGTCGTCGGGCTGAACTGCAATAATGATGTGCCCTTGATCGCAGTTAAGTCGAATGTGCCGATGTTGTCCACGTAAACCGAATAATCCGTTGGCAGGAATCGATCATTTACCAAGTCAATCTTCTTCGCGACGGCCACAAGCCCACCAGCCGGAATATTGTTGGATAGCAATCCCACGCTGAACCCAGCCTCATCGCCACCGAGGAAGTACTGGATAGTCGAGATCGTCGATGTGTTCGCACTATCACGAAGCGTTGTGATGACCACATCCGGAACATCCGTAGTGACGTGCACCGTCACGTTTTCTGGTACGCGAAGGTAGTAGCCACAGAAGAGATCGCGCACACCATCTCCAGCATTCGTCGAGTTGTCCGGGAGCGTCCAGTTTTGGTACTCCGGAATCTGAGATATGGGCACTCCGGGATCTCGAAACGTCATGTCTTCGAGGTCGTATATCCTCGACGACATGGCCACGACCACCCAGCAAATCAGGCCAAGCGCGATCGACATGGTCAGTCGCGTGTAGTAGTGGCCCGTGTCGACTTCGATGAACCCCGACCGATTGCGCACGACAAACCCACTGGGCATCCACGACACGCCCTGCCTGTAGCTGCCCTTGCGTGCTGAAAAAGTTTTGTCAAACAAAAACACTTCGCTTGGTTCCTTGTCGTGCCGCCTCCGGTACGCGGCGAAGCAGTTGGGCTTGAGCACGACCCACCGTCGGATCACACCCAGTCGATGGTCGAAGAACTTGTATACGAACGCCGCGATGAACATGAGCGCGCACACGACCACGAGCCCGAAGAACACTTGACCGGCATCCACCTTCTGTTCGACGCGGGTCTGGTCGCCAGTCACGAGCGTCTTCTGGCCTGTAAGAAACCGCGGCAGCGTTGTCACGAGCACGAGGCAGATGGGCATGATGAAGGTCACGACTGTCGAGATGAACGCGATCCGCATCCACGTGCGGTACAAGTGGCGGTAGAGCGCCTCGATCGTGCGGTTCACGCACGTGTACAGGGGCAACTGGAACGCGCCGTTCATGCGCATGTGCACATACCCTTCCTTGAGCGACGGACCGTACCGCGACATGGCGCGCGACGGGCTCACCTCCAAGAAGCTCAGCAGCGGGTCCGAGTTGCGCAGGTCGTCGTCGGCCAGCAGCGCGCGGATGTAGGTCTGCACCGTGAGCGCGTCGTGGACGCGCTTCTCGGCGCGCTTCTCGCGCCAGATCGTCCAGGGCAGACGCGCGTCGTGCGGCAGCAGCCGCCGCTTACGGAAGACCAGGTGGAGCACGAGGCTCGCGTGGAGCCGCAGCAGCTGCTTCTGGCCAAAGTAGATCTCCCAGTCCACCTCGCCCCACGTCACGCGGCCCACGAAC
>JAMFLL010000658.1:0-29366 GCA_027475725.1 Pythium rhizo-oryzae | reverse complement strand
GCACGAGCCGCCGCCGCAGACGCCGTCGTGGTAGCACGCGTTGTTGACGATCTTCTCGCAGTACTTGCCCTGGAAGCCGATGTTGCACTTGCACGCGTACTCCATCTGGCCGGCGGCGTTCGGCGAGCACGTGCCCTGGCTCGAGCAAACGAACGTGGCGCCCTGCGGGTTCTTGGGGTTCACGCAGCTCTTGGGGATGATCTCCGAGTAGTTGAACGACGACGCGACCTTGTCCGACTTGGTGGACTTGTCGAAGAGCAGGCGCTTGCCGTCAAAGTCGACGCAGCCGTAGATCAGGCCGAGCTTCTCGGTCTCGTTGGCCGGGTTCTGCACGAAGAGGCACTCGACGCCGCCCTTGGTCGAGTTGGTCGGGTCCGCGAGGCACTTGATGCCCTTGCCCTCGGGCAGGATGTACGCGCACACGCTCGCGATCTGGCGGAACGCCGTGCCCCACGTGGTCGAGAAGCTCGGGCACAGGCCCGGCACGATGCCCGTGCACACGGGCGACGAGCCCGACTTGTTGGGCAGGCACTGCTTGACGTTCTCCACGCCGTCGCGCGTGGTCTGCACGGCCACGCACGTGTAGTCCTTGGCGCACTGCGTGTCGTCCTTGCAGTAGCCCGGGCGCTTGGACGACGTGGTCGTCGTGGCGGCGTCCACGGAGGCCACGGCGGCGAGCACCGCGACCGCGAGCGAGAGGAGCTTCATGTTGGGGGGAGGGAGGTAGACGCTTTGGACCGGCGAGGCTGGCGAGGCAAAACGGCGAATAGGCCCGTGGCAGTGCCAGCCACGAGAGGAGCGGAGAAGCGCACGGCAGAGGCGGCGGGCAAACGAGAGGGAGAGGGGAAGGGAAGCGCACACGCCGGCGCGGGTTGTGGGTGTCCCACCTCCCCTCCTCTGCTCGGCTCCGCTGGTGGTCGCCGCGGGCTGGCTCTGTGGAGGCTCCACAGAGCCAAACCCACTGTGGTTGGACTGAACTCTAGCGGAGGAGCAGAGCCCTAGCCCTGGATGACGAGGGAAAGTGGGTAGTATGCGGCAGAAACGAGCCAGACCACGGATTTTTGATTTTGGCCACCTGGAAGGATAGTGGAGCCAAGCACTGTGCTATGCCGCGCAAAAACGCTGTTGAACATCGGGGCCATTTGGGCAGGTGGTCATACCAACCGAATGGCTTCGCCATCACTTGGAACCGGCTGGGTTTTACGGTGTAGGAGCTCTCTGTGTGAGTGGGTACAAGGATGGCGGTCCAGTAATACTGAGACTGATGCTGATACAACGCGATGAGCTCCTGCCACCGCACACTGTGCGAATACAACGAGGATTTCTTCGGCAGCCGATCCGTCGATGGGTGGAGGCAGGGCTGTCGTGGTGCGGTGTAGCCGCGGGTGGGTACGTGCGCTCCACGTTTGCACCCACTCCATCCACAGTGTGTTGGGGCGGAGTCTCCACAGTGCTTTTGACACGGGAGAGATGGTAATGACCAATTTCGGCCGCCGTGTGTCACAGCTGTCCATCCCCCGTTTATCAACATCAACCCGCCAGACAAACCAACGACAGCTCCCAAAAACGCGGATATATCCGTTGTTACAGGTTATTCGTACTGTAAAATGACGCTGGTGCGTGCCATACGAGCAAAGCATGCGCTCTCACAGGTACTCGATGCAGAGATTGTCGCCCATCTGCAGGACCATCTGGTTTAGACCACCTTGGTATCCAAGATCGTCCCGCCGATTGGGTAAAAGTAGGTACTTTAAAATTCGATTTCTGAGGTCTGTTTTTACCAAATTTACATTTTCTGCCAGTATCAGGTGCTCTGAGTTCAAAAGATCCGCGCTCGAGATCGAGCCCTCGGCGGCCCCCCATGGTGGATCCTCAGATCGCTCCGGGTGCTCTGGGCGCTGTTGTAGCTCCCCACGGCCGGCACGGGAGCCCCCATCGTCTCCTTTCTCCGCAGCGTGCGTTCGAGTGCTCGCGCCGGCGGGTCCAGCACAGAACGGGATCAGATCTGGGATATCACGCAGATTCCCCCCCGTTGGTGAGACCGTCGTCCCCACTCACTGACACTCCCCGAGTGGCCAAGCGCCATGACACGATGCGTGAAAACCCAGCGCGTGCTTGCCAGCGACGTCGCCGCGGCGCCTGCGCTGGTGCGTCACCTCCCGGCCGTGCGCGCGCCGCTCCTCGCGTTTCTCACGGCGCGCGACGTGGTCGTGCTGCTGGCGACGAGCCGTGCGCTGCGCGATGACTTCGAGACCGTGCGCTTTGCGATGGAAACCTCCGAGCCGACGCGCTGCTTCTTTCGCGGCTGCCTGATGGACTGGTGCGCAGCGACGCCAACCTTCACACACTTGAGCGACTTTGGTTGCAGCTGTGAAGACCACGAAACGTCCAGCCACACCGAAGACGATAGCGATGAAGAGTCGACAGAGGAGAGCGACGCAAAGCAGCACGACCAAAGCGACGGAGCCGGCGGCGGCAAAGAAGAAGAAGAAGTGGAAGAAGACATGGCGGCGGTGCAAGCGTCGTCAGCGCGGTGCGCGTCGCTGCTCTCGCTGGCGGTGCTGATCGACACAAAGCTCTCGACGCTGCTTTACGCGGAGGACCAAGCGTACGTGACCGACTACTACATCGTGCCATTCATCCTGCCGCTGGCGCGCCTCCGCGCGATTGCGCGGGAGTGTTCACCGCCGGGCGTACCGACGCCACTAGGCCTCCACATTGAAAACTGTGGGACGAACGAGGGCGTTGACGATGCCGCGTGCAGGCTGTGCGACGCCATCACGTCTGCGATTGAGCATGCTGCCGCGTACCGCGTGGAGCGCGAGGCGCAAGAAGCCGCGCTCACGCAGAAGCTGCTCCGCGACGGCGTGCTCGAGGGCAGCGACACGTTCCAGCAGGCCATCGACGCGTTCTACGAGAGCAAACACGAGACCGACGAGCTGTACAGCGAGGACCGCTACGACCGCTACAACGTCAACGACACGCTCGCGGCGCTGTGCGAGGGCGGCCAGCTGGGCGACGTCGAGCTATGCGGTGGCGTGGAGTACGACATGGCGCTAGAGGCGTGCCACGACGACTACTATGACACTGACCGCTTTTGCGAGACCAAGTTGCGACCGCTGGTCGCGTTCTTCGCGCGCCACGGCTTTGGGCGTGTGCACCGCGCAAAGGTGCGAGAGTATGCGACCGTCGAGGGCGAGCTCCACCGGGACGAAATCCGCAGCGTCGAGATGGTGGGCGCGGCGGCGCCACACGGGTTCTTCGCGGGCGTCTACTTTATGGCGCGATTCACGTAAAGCGTACAAGGGCCGTGGAAGAGACAATCGGAGCCCAATGGGGTTGAGCACTGTCTCCGATATCGTAGGGAGGTGCATAACTATGTTTGATGCCAATATGCAGCACCTTCACCACTCGCATTCAAGAAATCGGTACCTCGTTCTCCTCAGGAGGAAGCCAGCACACACGTGCCGAGCGCTCCGCGCGTTCGCCACCGCAGACATTTTCGCGGTGCTGCGCGGCGCGCTACTGTGGTCGCGTTCCTGACGTCGTTCTGGAACTGGAGGCGGCCATGCCCGTGTGCCACGATGAGCAAGCCCACGAGTGAGACGAACGCGCGCAGGGCAGCGCCGCCACAATGAACGCACTCGAGCTCGTATACTGACGCAGGCGGGATCAGATCTGTGATATCACATGAGAACCCAGGGTGGGCGCCTGTCATTGGTGTGGGTTTCCCTCACAGCTGATTCCCCCCTCTCACTCACCAAGTAGCAAGCGCGTCGTCATGACACGCGGCGTGAAAGCTCAGCGCATGAATACCAGCGACGCCCCCGCAGTGCCTGCGCTGGTGCGCTATCTCCCAGTCGCGCGCGCACCGCTCTTCGCGTTCCTCACGTCGCGCGACGTTGCGTTGCTGCTCGCGACGAGCCGCGCACTGCGCGAAGACCGCGAGACCATGGCCTTTGCGATGGAGACGACCAAGACGACGTGCTGCTTCTTTCACGGCTGCCTGATGGACTGGTGCGCGGCCGTGCCGACCTTGACGTACGTTGACGACTTCGGGTGGAGCTGTTATCACGACGCGCCCCAGCGACACCGAAGACGATGGCGATGAAGAGACGACAGACGGCAGCGACGCAGAGCAGGAAGAGCAAAGCGACGATGGGCTCGACGAAGAAGAAACCGAAGAAGACATGGCGGCGGTGCAGGAGTCGCCGTCGCGGTGCGCGTCGCTGCTCTCGCTGGCGGCGTTGATGGACACGAAGCTATCGGCGGTGTTGTACACAAGCGACCAAGCGTACGTGACCATCTACAACGTAGTACCATTCATCCTGCCGTTGGCGCGTCTCCACGCAATCGCGCGGCAGTGCCCACCGCCGGGCGCGCCGACGCCGTTGGGTCTCCACATCGAAAACTGTACAACGAGCGACGGTGTCGCCGCGTGTCGCCTTTGCGAGGCCATTGAGTCGGCAACCAAAGATGTGACCGGTTACCCCAAGAGGCGCGACGAGGAAGAGAACGAGGTCAGGCAGAGGCTGCTCGGTGACGGCGTGGCCCAGGATAGTGACGAGTTCGACCAGGCTATGAACGCATTCTACAAGAGTAAAGAGGAGATGGACGAGTTTTACAGCGAGGAGAGCTCCGCCATCGTCGACACGGTGGGGCTGTGCGAAGACGGCCAACGATGCGGCCTTGAGCAGTGCGGGGACGTGGATTACGACACAGCGCTAGCGGCGTGCGACGAAGGCTTCTACGACCCGCGCGGCTTTTGTGAGACCAAGCTGCGTCCGCTAGCAGCGTTCTTCACACGCCACGGGTTTGGACGCGTGCACCGCGCGAAGCTGCGCGACTACACGACCAACGAAGAGCAGCTTCCCCGAGGAGAAATCCGCAGCGTCGAGATGGTGGGCGCGGCGGCGCCTCACGGGTTCTTCGCTGGCGTCTACATCATAGCGCGATACACGTAACACCGTAGGGTCGTCGAAGACACACCCGAGGCAGATAGAATCTTCTTCATCTTGACATCTATTGCGTTACGTCTTATGCGAACAGCTATAGCTAATATGCAAAAACTAGCCGAGGCTAGAGGGCCCGAATTGGGAGGCCTGCCACTGTGCAAAGTCGCCCGCGGGGAGCTGGTCGAGACCAGCCCACTCGGGGCGGTCCGTGGGGTGGAAAGACTGGATGCTGCGTCGCATGTCCATGGCGACATTGGCGGCGGCATCCGCCATCTTGTTGAAAGCTCGTAGGTGGGGAGTCCACGTAATCACGCCGAGCTGGTCGGCAATGACGCGCGCTGAGGCGTACGAGCTGCGAAGCCTGTCGTTCTTGGGCGGGCGGTAGTCTCGAAGTTGTCCAATGATTAACGCGCTGTCGCCTACGAGGCAGATAGAATCACGAGGGGCAGAGCACAGGCTCTGATAGTGTAATGCCTTTACTTGATGAACCAGTGCCCGCCGTGCGACTCGTAGTCGGGATAATCTGAGCGAAGCGCTCATGGACAGTTGCCCACAGTGTCGTTCCGTTTTGGTCCGTCCCGACGATGGGATTCTCGCTCGCGAAGAGCCACGACCGCGACAGTGCTTCGTTCTCTTCGTCGGTTCAAGCCTTCCCGTGACCCATGCCGCCTGCACAATCGGAAGTGCTTGGCGGCGTGGTTGAACGTCGGCATCGAATGAGCGTCCACCTCCCGCACCATTCTATCCCGCCGCGGGATGGAGACCGTTTAGGGCGGCCAATGAAATTGCTCAGATGGTTAGAGGCTGGCCAATCAATTTCGTATGCGACGTGAGAAAGTCTCTATCGGAGGCCCTGGTAGAGAGCCTCACACGTCGCAGATCCTAACGTTAGGGATAGAGACCCGCGTTGCGGTCGAATTCTCGATGACTCGCCTCTATTCGCGGTTGAGATAGAGATAGAGGGCCGCGTTGCGAATGCTCTCAGCGTCGACCTCAGCCTCTTGCGTATGTGAAATTGTCCCCTTGCCGTCCACAGCAATGGTGACCCTGGAGGGAAAGGTCGACTACCAAGCGCGCCACGCTCTCGCCACCACCAACCTCGCCTCCTCTGCTGTGCGACTGGCACGTGCTGCACGGAGCGCTGGTCGAGTTCCCCGCGCCGCTCAAGTCCACTCCGTTGCTCTTCACGCGCAGCGCGTTCCAAGGCGACGACACGATCCAGCGCCGTGCCCTGGACGCGCTGGGAACGCGGCCACCGCGCCTCTTCCGCACATGGGCGTGGCCGCGCCCGTGTTCCACAACGAACAAACGCACGAGTGCCACGAACAAGCGCACGAGTGCCACGAACTCGTGCGGGACCGCATCACCACTACACGGACGGCGTCTGTGCGTCGAGGTGCTGCATGGGTTCTTCGCCGGTGTCTACGTCATGGCGAGATTCACGCGACTCCCTGCGCGCACCACCGCGAGATCGTCGTTGGTTTGTGCACCAACACGGCTTCGCGCCGCGCGTTCCGGGACGACTGCGCAGTCAAGCGCTGCACGCTGGGCCCGCTGAGACCGCGCCAACGTTGCGTGTGGGCTGGACACAAACGCAAACCAGGACTCAGACGGGATCAGATCTGTGATATCACAGTTCCTAGACTAGGGCTCGGTTCCCGTGTGATATCACACACATCCAGTGCTCGCTCCCGAAACCTTCAGGTTCCTTGGGAGGATTCCAGGGCGGGCGCCTGCTGTGCTCCCTCACACAGCACACTTGCGATTTGTCCCTCACTCTCCGAGTAGAAAGCTCCGAGACGAGCTCCATGGACACCCAGCGCATGCTTGCCAGCGACGCCCCCGGGGCGGCGGCGTTGCTGCGCCACCTCCCAGTCGTCCTCGCACCGCTCTTCGCGTTCCTCACGGTGCGCGACGTCGTCGTGCTGCTGGCAACGAGCCACGCGCTGCGTGATGATACTGAGACCGTGCATTACGCGATCGAGAGCATTACGTCGACGTGCTGCTTCTTCGGCGGCTGCCCGATGGATTGGTGCGCGGAGACGCCGACTGTGGGCGGCTTCCGGTGCAGCGGAGACCACACTGAGGACAGCGGCGAGGTGGAGTGGATAGACGTGAGCGACGGAGAAGAAATCGAAGAAGATATGGCAGAGGTGCAGGCGTCGCCGTCGCGGTGCGCGTCGCTGCTCTCACTGGCGGTGATGATGGACACGAAGCTCTCGGCGCTGCTCTACTCCGAAGACCAAGCGTACGTGACTATCTACTACGTCAGGCCGTTCATCCTGCCGTTGACGCGCCTCCGCGCAATCGCGCGGCAGTGCCCACCGCCGGGCGCGCCGACGCCGTTGGGTCTCCACATCGAAAACTGTACAACGAGCGACGGTGTCGCCGCGTGTCGCCTTTGCGAGGCCATTGAGTCGGCAACCAAAGATGTGACCGGTTACCCCAAGAGGCGCGACGAGGAAGAGAACGAGGTCAGGCAGAGGCTGCTCGGTGACGGCGTGGCCCAGGATAGTGACGAGTTCGACCAGGCTATGAACGCATTCTACAAGAGTAAAGAGGAGATGGACGAGTTTTACAGCGAGGAGAGCTCCGCCATCGTCGACACGGTGGGGCTGTGCGAAGACGGCCAACGATGCGGCCTTGAGCAGTGCGGGGACGTGGATTACGACACAGCGCTAGCGGCGTGCGACGAAGGCTTCTACGACCCGCGCGGCTTTTGTGAGACCAAGCTGCGTCCACTGGCCGCGTTCTTCACATGCTACGGCTTTGGACGCGTGCACCGCGCGAAGCTGCGCGACTACGAGACCAACCTTTCCGCGCTGCGGACAGCTTTCGCCTCCTATGCGATACACTTGTTATGTGCTACCCCGCTCTACTCGATCGCGCCAACCCACCAGGATATCTCCAGGATACCAGTGGGTCGGAAGATCGCTGGTACCTCCGAAAGGACCAGCATGGTGTGATACTAGTTCGCGAACACGGCACGCAACAGCAGGACCTCGGCCCCGTTCTCTCTCTGCCGCATGCAGAGCGACTCGCAAGAAGCGCGTCTGGCAGACGGCAAGTGGCATTCGCGGCTCATCCCACGTTGTCGTGTATTCTCCCTGTGTGGGGCTCTCCCTCACAATGGTCAGTTCGAGCTTTACGTAAATTAATTTCGACAACCAGCTCACGCGCTGCTCTCGCAGAAGTACATGCCCGTGAAGCCAGACTGCGGCAGCAATCTCCTCCTCTCGCCGATGCCCTCGCGCTCGTCAAGTGGAAAGACATCCCGCGGTTACCACACAGCTCCAGCCGGCAGCAGCTTCTCCTCCACCGAATCAAGGGGGCTCGACTCGCTGGTTGGGATCGCGTACACGAACGATGGGGCTGCCCGCACTGTCCACGCCTAGGTGCGGCCGGAGGCAGCGTCATCCATATCATTTGGGACTGCCCAGCAGCCCAACGACTGTGGACCGACCTGCGGTCCTCCTGGGGCCACTTGGGCCTCTGGACTTCCACAAGGTGCGACACGCTCGCCGACTTCTTCTCCGCCGTATTCAGCCTACGTCTCACCCGTGTGCCACCCAAGGTCTGGACCCTGCGCGCTCTCCGGCACCGTCCATCTAAAGATTCGGACGACCGAGTGCTCCAGTTTCCCAGTCTTGGTGCCATTTGGCAGCAAACGGTTCTTGAAACGCTGATCATCATCATCGCGTGGCGAAACGGACTGCACGACACTGAGCGTGCATGGTCCGAACCCCAAGCGAGAGCGGCGCACGACGGGTCCGTCCAACGGGTCCTCGACGCTTTGGGGCATCGCCTTTCTTCTTCCGCAGAGGTCGATCACACTGACGTCGAGCTTGCTTACGACATTGTTGAAGCGCTCGGCTACAACCCCTCGTTTCGACGGACTCCCGAGAACGACGAAACTCCCGGCCAGCCACCTCCGAGTTCACTGCCTCGGCAGATGCTCTAAGATCCTTCATGGCCTAGATATTAGAGTACATTTATTGCGCTCAATACACTCGATTCAACACACACGACTACGAGACCAACGAAGAGCTTCCCCGAGGAGAAATCCGCAGCGTCGAGATGGTGGGCGCGGCGGCGCCGCACGGGTTCTTTGCTGGCGTCTACATCATAGCGCGATACACGTAACACCGTAGGGCCGTCGAAGGGCCACCCGAGACAGATGGGATCACGAAGGCAGACAGATAAAGTTGGCGTATATTGTGTTACATCTGTGTGAACGACTATAGCGGTTTTTTCATGGGATCACCAAGGGCAGAGTGCAGTCTCCGAGAGTGTAATGATTTCACTTGATGAACCAATTCCCTCTCGACGTTGACCTCAGCCTCTTGCATTTGTGAAATTGTCCCCCCGCTGTCCACAGCAGTGGTGGCCCTGGAGGGAAAGGGCGACTACGTGCGCCGAGCGCCCCGCGCTCTCACCACCACCATCTTCGCCTCCTCTGCTGTGCGACTGGCACGTGCTGCGCGGGGCGCTGGTCGAGTTCGTCGCGCCGCCCGAGTCCACTCCGTTGCTCTTCACGTGCAGTGCGTTCCAAGGCGACGACACGATCCAGCGCCGTGCCCTGGACGCGACCACTGTGCCTCTTGGTGCGCGGCCGCGCTCGTGTGCCACAACGACCAAGCGCACGAGTGCCACAAACTCGCGCGGGGTTCACGAGTTCGTGGCACGGCGATAGAGGTTCACAGCAAGGAGTGAACCTCTACCAATCGATATGGAAATCACAACACCGATGCAAACCTTCATTTCTTGGAGGGTGCTACCTGGTGAAACTAATACTACCATCAATCGATAAGGTTGTTTCAACCCATGCTCGCTGCACAGGCGATGAGTCATTATTCCATGCAGGTGCGTTGAGAACATCGGTCGCCACGAAGTGTCCCCAGTTGGCAATTTGAGCGCCACGCGCCTCTCCTCACTCCGTTTGGAAGCCCGAACCACCACCACCGCCATGTCACCACCCCCACGGAAGCTCGCGCGCGTGGATCGAGGCCCTGCCGCTCGGTCGTCGCTGTTGCTTCGCCATTTGCCTGCGGTGCGAGCCCCGTTGTTCCCATTCTTGACTACAGGTGACTTCATCGCGCTGCTCTGGACGTGCCCCACATTCAGGACAGACGAGGAGATTGTGCAGCGTGTGTCGGACGATACGTTAAGCTACATCCAGCACTTCTTCCACGGGGGCCCAGCCGACTGGTGCGCCGGGGTACCAGTATTTTATGACGAAGGATGGATTCAAGACGGCGCACGCCACGACCACACAAGCTTCGACGAAACGATGGACGCCTGGGAGGCCAGGTTAGGATCGCGCGAGCGGTGCGCCTCGCTGCTGTCGCTCGCCTGGCTGATGGCGAGCGAGCTCAAGCCGCTACTCTTCTCGTGTGAAACGCCCAGCGTCACAACGTATACGATACGGCCGTTCATTCAGCCGTATTATCGCGTGGACGAGAGCAGACCCCAGCACCAGAGGTCTCGCCCACCGGCCACCGCCCTGGGCTGCCACATCCACAACTTCACGCAATCGGTATCGGAACACGACGTGGACTGCGCACTCTGCGATGCTCTGCAATCGGCTTATCAAGAAGCTCAGGACTACCACGATCGACAAGACACGGAGCGAGAGGCGTTCGTACAGCGGCTGCGGGAAGAAGGGTACGACAGCGAGGACTGTGAGTTTGAGGACCGCATGGATGCATACTACGATAGCCAGGCCGCGACGGACGAGCTGTACGACGACGACAACTTCGAAGAGGGCTTGGCCAAGTGGATCCTCACGAGAATGAGGGAAAGCAAGCTCCCGCGACTCGATGGGGTCGGTGACGCTACGGAGGAGGCGCTGGAAAGCGCCGTGGACAGGAGTTTCTACCAGTCAGGGTTCTGCGACACCCATCTACGTCCGCTGGTGGCGTTCTTCCGCCGGCACGGATTTGGGCGCGTGCACCACGAAGTCCTGGACAGGGACGACTTCAAATCCGGCAGCAGCGCGGACGACGCGGACGACATTTGCGGGGTCGAGATGGTGGGCGCCGCGGCGCCGCAGGGCTTCCTCGCGGGCGTGTACTACTTTGAACAGTACACTTGAGCCCAGCAGTGGTGCCATGGCGGGCCGTCAACGGAAAACCTCTATAATCGAATTCATAAATCAGCTGGCGTGTGAGCATATTCAAAAAATGGTCTTCAATTACCTGTATAAACACATATAGGAATCTACTCGGCTTGATTGGCTCGCTCGCGGAGATGAGACGACCGCCGCGTGGTCGTGTGGGCCACACGCAACGGGAACAAGTGAGTTGCGCCGACTCCCCCCACCGCCGGGCGCCACCACGAGCCGCGACTCCGATGCGTCTGCTGCTACTGCTGCTGTCAGCGTCGGCGGCATTGGCGGCGCGCGCGGCGCCCTGCGCGCTCCCCGCGGGGCCGTTGCTCACGTCGCAGCGCTGTCCCTCGGCGTGCGGCACGCGCCTCTGCGTGCTCTACGACGCCGCCAGCGCACCGAGCTGCGGCCGCGACTGCGCCTCGATCAGTGGCTCCACGCGAGAAGATGGAGCTGCCCAGACCTGCGAGACGGTCTTTCGATGCGTCGCGCCCTCCGCGCGCTCAACGTCAACGTGGTCACTTCTGGATCTGGGGAGTGCGTCGCCCACCGAAACGGCAGTAATCCGGAACACGACGTATCTGGAGAACAACAACACCATCTCAAGCGTGGAGATCCGCGGCGGCGCGTACGCCGTCGCGCTGGACGCGAGCGTGCTAGCCACACCAGCGTCCGTCACCATATTGTACGTACGTATCAACGAGGGAGAGCGTGGGTGTCATGGGATTCACGAGAAGAAAACAAATTGTGGTTGATGCAGCTCCGCTTCCGGCGTTCGCGTGCCCCCGAGCTCTCTGAGCAGCGCAAGTCTTGCAGAGCGTCAGTGGGACCAGCTGACGCTTGAGAAGGCCGGCCTCGACGCGGTGCCCGCGGCGCTGTCGGTGCTGCCTCTTCGCACACTGTAAGTCGTTAGGAAGTTTGGTGGCGCAAGAAGCGCGCGCTGCTGTTGGATCATGCTGAATAACAGTTGTGGGCTGTAGGAACTTGGCGGACAACGAGATCTCGACACTGCCCGACGACTACGTCGAACTACCGCCTCGCCTCACGTCGCTGAACCTCTCGGGCAACCCACTCACGACGATTCCGCGCGCCGTCTTCCGCCTCCGCGCGCTCTCGACGCTCGTGCTGCGCCGTTGTAACCTTTCGAGTGTTCACGTCACGCCAGCAGAGCTCGCGTTCCTACGGCAGCTGGAGACGCTTGACGCCGACTTGAAGGCCACGCAATGTGCGGACGATGCTGTCGTGACAAGCGTCCGACCAACTGGCGAATTCACCGTGTGTGTGCGAGGGACCACCCCGATCGAGGCGACGGCACTCTCGTCGGGCGATGGGAGCGGTGATAAGACCGTGCTCATCGTGGTAATCATCGCTGCCATCTTGCTCGTGCTCGTGCTGCTGGCTCTTGGCTATTGGTTTTGCTGCCGCGCGCGAAGCGAGAAGAAAAGCGCGGGGTACCACGGAGGTAGCGGCCACACCCCAGCGGCATGGCTTTCGCCTACCGGTACATCGTTCGACCCAAGGGTACAATCACTCATGCCTTCTCTTCCCGGCTATGGGTGGGACGACAACAAGGACGACGACGTGTTCCTGCCCGACGCGACCGCGTTCGGCGGCTCGGCCGCCTGGTCAGACACGAACCTGCTGGCGCGCCGCGTTGGTCGTCACGAACTCGATTTACTCAGGCCCATGGAGACGGATACGCTTACCGAGACTTATCTGGGCCAGCTAGAGTCACGCTTTGTGTCTGTCAAGAAACTTGTGGCGTCCCAACGGCACCCTCAACTCGCCGACGCACTGGCGATGCGCACGAGTGAAGTGCTGGCCGTCTTCGACGCCGCCGGCATGACAACGCACCGGAACATTGTGGACTTGCTCTGCGTCACGTGGACCAAGATGGAGACGTTCGCAGTGGCGTCAATATACTCCAAGGGCGGGAACCTGCGGTCGCTGTTGGCTTCCACCAAGCCGCTCACGTGGGAAGACACAAAGTGCCAGCTCGCGATCGACGTCGCCGACGCACTGGCATTCCTTGAGACCCACGAACGCATCGCCGCCCACACGACGGCCTTTGCATGGATATTGTCATCGGACCATGTGTACATCAACGCGCGAGGCACGGCGCAGCTCGATATTGTGCAGTTTTCACCCGCTACCGTCTTGGACAAGGACAGCGACTCACTGTCGCTCCGCTACGTGGCGCCTGAAGTGCTCGCTGGCGGGAAAGCGAGCGCGAGCGCGCTCGTGTACTCATTCGGTGTGTTGCTGTGTGAACTGGACACGCGAGAGCGGCCGTTTGACGACGTGCAGAACCCGGACGGCACGAAGACTTCGTGTGCCGTGATCATTGCGCGTATTCGGAAGGGTGAACTACGGCCGATCGTGGGTAGCGAGTGCCCTGAGCGGATCTCTGCGCTTGTGGAAAAGTGCTTGTCGGTGGACCCGTCAGTGCGCCCCGAGGCGCAGCGCATCGCGTACGAATTGCGCGCGATCCAGAAGGAGGAGCTCTAACGTGTAAAGCGAGTGTCTTGGTGGAGAGTGAGGAAAATATTAATGACGCACCTTTCTCATCAGCCCGCGACGACGAAATCAGCAGCCGACACCACTGGATGCAGACCCATGTGGCGCCTCGGCGCCAAGCTGAATCACAATCATGGACGTGATCCATTTCGCACGGTTACGGTAAATCAATGAACCCATCTCTCTTGTTACGGTAATGCCATCCGTCCCTCACTGGAGGTTTCCAATACGGGATCATTCGGGACGCATGATATTCGGGACTGTGTAAATTGGCATTTTGTTCTGGCGGGCTTCCTGGGAGGATTTCCATCGCCACAGGTGAGATCCAAGGCTATAAGCTCACTTATTCGTGTCGCCATGGCGAGTCGGTTCTGGGCGGGAGGGTCCTCGTCGTCGGAGGACGAGAGCGAGCGCTCGAGCGACGCGGAGGTCGAGAACTCGCGCCAGCAGCAGGCGCGCGCGGCGCCCATGTGGGTACTCGAGTTGGACTCGGACAGCGACGCGGAGAGCGATGACGACGTCCGCGTGGTCAAGTCCGCCAAGGACAAGGCGCTCGAGAGCATCGAGAAGGCCTGCGACACGATCAGGAACCACATCCAGACCAGCGACTGGACCAAGATCCTGGCCGAGTTCGATGCGCTCGTGAGGGTCCTCAACAAGGCCAAGTCGGTGCTTCAGGCGCAGGGCCCGCCGACGTTCTACGTGCGCACGATGGTGCAGCTCGAGGACTTTCTGAACGAGACGGTCAAGAACAAGGCCGACCAGAAGAAGATGAGCAAGGGGGACAACAAGGCGTTCATCCGCATGAGGGGCAAGCTCAAGAAGCACTTGGAAGGCTCGCTCCAGACCGCGGTGGACAAGTTCCGCGCCAACCCTGTGGAGAGCTCGGCCTCGGAGGCCTCGAGCGACGAGTCGAGCGACGAGTCGAGCGAAGACGCGGACGAGGACTCGGACGACGATGGCGACTCGTGGCCGAGCCAGTCGGACTCCTCGAGCTCTTCCGACTCGGAGGGCGACGGTGAGCGCGAGGGCCGTGCTACGTGGCTCAAGCAGCCGACCTTGAGCAAGAAGGTAAAAAAAAAAGGCCCCAAGATGCCGCGAGGTCCGCGACCCAGCGCGGCTGCGATCGCGGAGGATTCGCGTCGAAAGATTGAAGACGATGACGCCTCGGGGTTCTTGACTGTCGACGCTGAGCACACTTACGCGTCGTCCAGTGTCTGGTTGGATCCGATGCTTCTCAGCCTGCGTCTTGACGACGCGGACATAGCCGTCTCCGACAACCAGCCATCGTCCGTGGCTAAAACCACAACGCAAGTGTGCGAGGGCACCTGCCGGGGCGACCGCGTGACCATCAAGCGGCTCGTCAGCACGGCCAAGACGATCGACAACGCCGCCGCCTTTGCAACGACCTGCAAGACGCTTGGCAGTCTCAACCACCCGAACCTCGTCCCGCTGATCGGCCTCGTGTGGCACAAGGCCGTCGACATCCAGGTCGTCACGCCCCATGCGTCCCGAGGCAACCTCCGGGCGCTGCTCGACTCGGCGGACGCCGCGTTGCTCACGTGGAGCGACTTCAAGTGTCAGGTGGCGATCGACATCGCGTCGGCGCTCGCTTATCTCCACGAGCAGGGCCAGCGCGCCGGTTTTGGAGGTCTCACGTCCCACAACATTATGATGAGCGTCGACGAGGAAGACCGTTGGGTGGCGCAACTGGATCTGCTGCAGCTGCCGTGTCGCGACGTGTCCGCAGCGCAGGACCGCGTGCCGTCGCCGCTGCGATGGCTGGCGCCGGAAGTGATTTTGGGTGAAAGTTGCACGGAGGCGGCCGACATGTACGCTTTGGGCGTGCTGCTGACGGAGCTTGACACGACGAAGGCTCCGTTCCACGACGCGGTGAATCCAAATGGTGAAGCGATGGATGACATGCTGGTCGCGATGCTCGTGACGAAAGACGAACTGCGGCTGGAAGTGTCGAGTGAGTGTCCGGACGCGATCGCTGACCTCGTTGTGAAATGTTTGTCGCACGATCCATCGCAGCGGCCTAGTGCGGGGCAGACCGTGTACCAGCTGCGGGCGATCTTGAAGGATCTATGAGACCGCAAGCGCTCTCGTGCACTCGTTCGGCGTGTGGTGTGTGAACTGGACACACGCGAGCGGCCGTTTGATGACGTGTGGAGCTCGGGCAGCACGAAGACGTCGCCTGCGTGATCATCGCGCGTATTGGCAAGCGTGAGCTACACTCGACTGTGGGTGCTGATTGTCCCACGTGGATCACCGAAGTGGTAGACAAATGGCTGTCGGCGCACCGTGTCACGGACGAGCTGCGCGCGATCCAGAGGGAGGTGTTTTGGTGTCAAGGTCCCTGTATGGAGCGGTTCCTCTATAAGCGAATATATAAATCACACGAGAATGAGATATTCGAACAACATCATATGCTCTGACCTATATAAAAGCATACACGAATCCGACAGGCTTGATTGGCTCCACCTGGTCGTGTGGGCCAGAGTTCGGCCAACGCCCCACACTCGTATCTCTCACCGCCCACCCACTGGATGCTTCTACTAGTGCTGCTGTCGGCGGCCGTGGCGTCGGTAGCGTCCGCGGCGCCCTGTGCGCTGCCGGCGGCGCCGCTGCTCACATCTCAGCGCTGTCCGCCTGCGTGCGGCGCGCGTCTCTGCGTGCTCTACGACGCCGCCGGCGCCGCGAGTTGTCGCGACAACGGCTCCTCTTTCGGCGACTGCGACTCGATCCGTGACTTTACGACACCTGACGAGGGGACGGCAGAGCCATGCGCCGTGGCATACAAGTGCGTCGAGCCGTCCGTGCGCTCGCCGTCGACGTGGACTCTGGATCTGGAGAGTGCGCCGCCCGCTGAAGCAGCAACTCGCAACGTGACGTACCCTCCAAGCAGCACGGCCATCACGAGCGTGGAGATCCGCGGGGGCGCGGGCGTCGTCACGCTGGACGCGAGCGTGCTGGCAACACCCGCGTCCGTCACTGAACTGTACGTACATGCCAACAGTGGAAGAGAGCGTCCAGTGATTGACATTGCGTTTATTTGGCACAGCTCGATCTCCGGTATTCATGTGCCGTCGAGTCTTTTCAGCAGTGCGGATCTCGTGGAGCGCCGGTGGGAGCAGCTGACGCTGAAGAAGGCCGGCCTGGAGTCGGTGCCGGTGGCGCTGTCGGTGCTGCCTCTCCGCACGTTGTGAGTCACCACTTGTGGTGCCACCAGCACGCTTTGCAATTGTGTCTCACCAGCCGACTGTGCGCACAAACAGGAGTCTGACCGACAACAAGATCTCGACGCTGCCCGACAGCACCGATCTTCCGCGTCATCTCACGTCGCTAAATCTCTCAAGGAACCCACTCGAGATGATCCCACGCGCGGTTTTCCGACTGACCTCGCTGTCGATGCTCGCGATGCGTCACTGCCATCTCACAAGCGTCCACGTAACAGTGATGGAGCTCGCGTTCCTTCGACGGCTGCAGAAGCTGGACGCTGATCTGACGGTCACCCAGTGCGAGGAAGGCGCTGTCGTGACACGCATCCACCCGAGTGGCGCTGCTGTCGTGTGTGTGCGCGAGGCCACATCCATGGAGGAGACGGCGATGTCGACGGAGGGCGGACGTAGCGACATGACGGTGCTGATCGTGCTGATCATCGTTTGTGTCGTCGTGGTCGTCGTGCTGCTCGCCTTCGCTTGCTGGTGTTGCTGCCTTACTGGAGCGGAGATGACGTACACGGAGCACCAAGTAGATCGACCACAGGGACCACGAGAGATAGGGGCCCACCACGCCTATAGATCGTGGGATCCCGCTATTTGCGACTTCGTGTACATGCCCGACGAAGTCTTGATCGGCGGCTCGTTCTTATGGAGTGATCCAATCCTCCTAAAACGACGGGTCAGCGTGATGGAAGTTGGGTTCAGACTACTCCACTCTGACAACTTGATCAAGGTATGGCTCGGCGTGCTCAACCGACGCTTGGTCACTACCAAGATGACGTCTCCTACCCGCGTACTCTCCGTCGCGTTAGCGAAGCGGGCGCGAGACGTATTCGCGCTCTTCGACGGTGCGAGAGAGACGTCCCACCCCAACATCGTGGAGTTGCTGGCGGTCTTGTGGTCGAGTTCAGAGACGTTTAAGGTCGTGATGGCGCATACCAAGTACTGTAGCCTGCGCTCTATTTTGGATTCGAGCGAGCTGCTGACGTGGGAAGAGCGCAAATGCCAGCTCGCGATCGACGTCGCCGACGCTTTGACATTCCTTGAGACTCAGGAAGGCGTCGCCGCCCCGACGACGGCCTTCACATGGATATTGTCGTCGGACCATGTGTTCATCAACGCCCAGGGAACGGCGCAGCTCGACATTGTGCAGTTACCACCTGCAATCGTGTTGGAAAAGGACAGTGAGTCGCTCTCGCTGCGTTACGTTGCGCCTGAAGTGCTCGCTGGTGGGAAGGCCACCGCAAGTGCGCTCGTGTACTCGTTCGGCGTGCTGCTGTGTGAGCTGGACACACGCAAGCGGCCGTTTGACGACCTGCGGAGCCCGGACGGTATGAAGACGTCGTCTGCCGTGATCCTTGCTGGCATCGCCAGTGGCGATCTGAGGCCGACGGAGGGCGATGAGTGTCCCGAGCGGATCGCTGCGCTTGTGGAAAAGTGTTTGTTGGCGGACCCGTCGGCTCGTCCCACGGCAGAGCGCGTCGCGTCCGAGCTGCGCGCGATCCAGAAGGAGGAGTCCGCACTGAGTTGGTAGACAGATTCAAGTCATGGTCTCCAATGTAGCCATCAGGGAAATAGTTCTCCCGGCTCACACGACGGAGAGGGTCCAGTCCACCACCGGTTTGCTACCGGTACAGTGAACCCAATTGCTACGGAAGAAATCAGTCCCATCGAACGAACGCCGAGCCACTGTGGTCTCACTCGTGAGACGACAACTGAAGCCGCCGACCTGAACTGCTCTTACCTCCCGCGCGATGCATCTCCGCCCACTCCTTCTGCTCCTGGCAGCACAAGTGGCACACGCCGCACCGGCCGTGGCATCTGTGGCCGTTTTGCGGTGCGCGCTCCCGGCGACGCCCGTGCTGACGTCGCAGCCCTGCCCGCCGGCATGCGGCGCGCGGCCCTGCGTGCTCTACGGCAGTGCCAGCGCCGCGCGCTGCCAGAGCGATGGCGCCGCGTTCGGGGACTGTGGCAGTATCACTACCACGGAATCCACAGCGGGAGGAGGGACAGCGTCTTGCGAGCGCACGTTCCAGTGCGTCGAGACTTCGTCGGGTGCGCGTTCGACATGGACGATAGACCTCACTGTCGCGCGCTTCGCACACGTCGTGGTGATCCAAAACCTGACGTACGCGGCCCCGAGTGACAGCCGCATCATCACGAGCGTCGTGGTCCGCGCTGAAAGCGGCGCCAGGGTCGCGCTCGACGCGAGTGCGTTTGCCACGCCCGACACGGTGACGGACGTGTACGTTCGGTTTATAGAGATGGACATGACGCGTTTTGCTGATACCAAACTAACGGACTATGCTGTTGAACAATGATGAACCACAGTCGCGTGTCGGGTATCCCAATCGATGAAAGCCTTCTTGAGAGCGCGGGTCTGGCCACTCGCAAGTGGAAAACGGTCAGCGTCGAAAAGGCCGGCCTCCGCGCGGTCCCGCCGTCGTTGTCGGCGCTACCAGAGCTCGACAGATTGTGCGTTTTCCCTGATAACCTCCTCCATTGCTCCTGGCAGCTTACTCAATGGGTGATCTGAGCCATGCTCTAACAGGAGTCTCGCCGACAACAAGATCTCAACACTGCCAGACGACTACGATCTGCCGCATCGTCTCACGGCACTCGACCTCTCAGGGAACCCACTCGCAGCGATCCCGCGTGCCGTCTTCTGCCTCAATAAGCTCCAGACGCTCGTGCTGCGTCGCTGTAACCTCACGAACGTCCACATCACGACATCAGAGCTTGCGTTCCTGCGGCGGCTGCGGAAGCTGGACGCCGATCTGACGGTCAAGCACTGCGAGGACGGCGCTGTCGTGACACAAATCCACCTCAGTGGCGCTGGCAGCGTTTGTGTACGCGCGGCCGCGGTGATGGTAGCACGGGTGCTGTCGACAGATGACGGAGGAAGTGACAACACGGTGCTGATCGTGGTGATCGTCGTTGTTGCCGTGGTTGTCATCGTGCTGCTCGCAGTGGGCTACCTCTGCTGCTGCCGTGCGAGAGGTGGGAAGGATTACAACGAGTACGGGGTGGAGATTCACACGGAAGGGACGGGGGGAACTCGATCTCCGTACGACCCAAGAGGAGTTCCGTTGATCGATCCGACAAACTATCTGGGCCGTGACGAAGATGGCGACAGTGGAAACAAGGACCTCGACGTGTTCCTGGCCGACGCGACCGCGTTCGGCGGCTCGGCCGCGTGGTCCGATCCGAACCTGAGGAGCCGTTTCGTTCGAGACGACTTCCTCTTAATCAGACGCATGGAGTCGGACGGACTGACCGAGACCTGGTTCGGTCACCAGCACGGAGACTGTCTCGCTGTGAAGAAACTTGTAAAGTCCCACCGGCACCCTCAACTCGCGGACGAGCTGGCGACACGCACGAGCGAGGTGCTAGCTGTATTTGACGCCGCCAGCGTGACGAAACACCCAAACATCGTCGAGTTGATTGCCGTCACGTGGACCAAGATGGAGACGTTCACGGTGGCGTCGCTTTTCAACGGAGGCAACAGTTTGCGGTCGCTACTGGCTTCCAAGACGCCGCTCGTGTGGGAAGACACCAAGTGCCAGCTCGCGATCGACGTGGCCGACGCACTGTCATTCCTCGAGACCCACGAACGTACCGCCGCCCCGACCACCGCCTTCGCATGGATATTGTCGCCGGAGCACGTGCTCATCAACGCCGAGGGCACGGCGCAACTCGACATCGTGCAGTTTTCACCCGCTACCGTCTTGGACAAGGACAGCGACTCCCTCTCACTCCGCTACGTGGCGCCTGAAGTACTCGCTGGTGGGAAGGCCACCGCAAGTGCGCTCGTGTACTCGTTCGGCGTGTTGCTCTGTGAGCTGGACACGCGGGAGCGGCCGTTTGACGACGTGCAGAACCCGGACGGCACGAAGACTTCGTGTGCCGTGATCATTGCGCGTATTCGGAAGGGCGAACTACGCCCAACGGTGGGTGACGAGTGTCCTGAGCGGATCGCCAAATTGGTGGCTAAGTGCTTGTCGTTGGACCCGTCGTCGCGCCCTGTGGCACAGCGCGTCGGGTACGAGCTGCGCGCGATCCAGAAGGAGGAGTTCTAGCATGCACGAGAATAGTGAATATTTTACATCTATGGCGCTTTTCTCAAAAGCCCATTACTTCGGGCCCCCGCACGCTTTTGAAGATGCGCGCTCGCAGACCACACAAGAAAGGTATTGAGTGGCAGGTCTGTTTGCTATCTCCGCATGTTCTGTCTACGTCGCGGGTCAGTCTCACTTCACTTGAGGTGAGTGATGGTCGCGATTGTTGCATGGACAGTACGTGCCGAGTCTCAGCTCATTTGCGCACCTGGCGTCACATCAGTTAATCGACTTGAGGTCGCGACAGGAAGCGTGGCCATTCACAGCGGATGGCCCACCAGCTCGCGTTTGTGGTTCTACAATGGCTGACGGAACTGGGAGGTTGATGGTGTCTTTAAGCCGAATGGGATGAGCACGCGGCCGACCTCGCTCTCGAGGCAGACCAAGGACACCAGTGTTTCCTCAGTAAATTTCTCTCGCGTAGCGCCGTTTTGAACTGCGCGTTCGCCAGGCGGCGACCCTCTCACTGCGACGAGACTGAAGACGTAATAAACCACGAGACTTCTTCGCACCATACATCACTGCATACCATTTCACGGTTTTTGATTGAGACACTTTCGTTGCCGAATAAGTTCGACACATTTCGGAAACGTTCACGTATAATGACGTGTTGCTAGGTTATGACGCATTTCGCCCACGACTCAATCCGACTGTGGTGGTTAACCCGTCCGTGAACCCGCTTGCACCGCATTCGCAGTTGTGAACTTGCGACGATCCCTACGCCATGTCGCCACCACGGCCTCAGGAGCTCGCACGCGTGAATGTAGCTCCTCTAGAAGCGTCGTTGTGGTTGTCGTCGCCGCTGCTCCGCCGGTGGCACGTCGTCAAGATGGCGCTGGTACCGTTCTTGACCACGAGCGAGTGCATCGCGCTACTCGGGACGTGCCCAGCGCTGTACGAGGACAAGGACGTCGTGGAGCGCGTGGCGGAAGCCGTCCACTCAAGCACGCAGTGCTTCTTCCGCAGCTGCGTGGCCGACTGGTGCTACTCCAAGGGGCCGATAGTGGATTTCGACGCGTGGTGCGATTACCACCAAGGCAAAGGCAAGCTGCGTTGCTACTGCTGGACGAATCCCGGCTTCCAGGAGACCCTGCGCTCGTGGCAGACCAAGCTGGGCTCACGCGAGCGCTCCATCTCACTGCTGTCGCTCGCGTGGCTCATGGCCACTGAGCTCAAGCCGCTGCTCTACTCGCACGAAACGCCCATCGTCACGTCGTACATCATCGTGCCGTTCATTCTCCCGCTGTCTCGCCTGGAGGAGATAAAGCGCCAGCACCCACAGCACCCACAGCGCGGACGTCCCTCGGCGTTAGGCTTCCACCTCGACAATGTATACCATTCAATGACCGGCGGCCTCGTCCAGTGTGCGTTCTGCGACGCGGTGCAGGCGGTGCACCGAGAAGTTCAAGAGTGCCGTGACCGGTACAATAAGGAGCCTCACGTGTTTGAGCAGAACCTACGCGACGACGGGCTGGACAGCGACATGGAGGAACTCCACGAGCGCATGGACGAGTTTTATGAGTCCAGAGCCGAGTGCGACGAGCCGTACGACGAAGACTACGTCTACGAGAATTGCGGTCGCATGGTGTCGGAGTGGAGCCAGCAAGGCAAGCTCCCGCCGCTGAAGCTGGTCGGCTGCGCAGACGATAATGAGGAGTTGCGTGAAGCTGGCCGCAGCGAGTTCTACGAGATGTGGTCCCGCGGGTGCCCGCATCCCGGCTACTGCGAAGCCAAGCTACGTCCACTCGTGGCCTTTTTCCAACGCAACGGTTTTGGACCCATTCACCGCGTGACGCTCGGGAGCGAGGCGTTCCCGAACATCAAGGACTTCAAACACGAGATCCGCCGCATCCACATGATCGGCGCTGAGGCGCCCCACGGCTACTTCGCCGGAGTGTACATCACCGAACGGTACACGTGAACTACTTTTCGCTTTAATGAACGACACGATCATGCGGCTCGCGGAGCTTGTCGTGAGGCTCATGGCAGCTGGCTTTGGTCTCCGTACAAGCAAATCGCTTTGACCCGGCATAGCCCCGCAGAGTCAGTGTAGGACCGAGTTTCATGTTCTTCCATTCTCTTTCTTTACAACGTAGTACATCACTTTGGCGACCGCCGAGGCCTCGCTAACAGCTATGGGCGATGCCAGGTGGCGCCTGTATTGATGGCCCACTTATAGTCGACTCGAGTGGTCCTGCAGCTTGAACTCTCCTCGTCCAGTCCCCGAGCTTCGGTACACTCCCGTCAAGAATGGCCCTTCTCGAACGCCTTCGTACGTGATCGCGTACGTATCATACTTCTTCGTGTAGAGGAACGGACCCATCGTGGCGTTGTCCTCTAGAAACCGACCAGCGATCGTAAAACCGCCGGCGACGTCATGACCGCCGCCTTGGATCCGTCTCGTCGCGTAGATCATCAGCTCCTGCGCCATCGGGTACTGCCGCCCAAACTGCTCGTAGTGACCCTTCCACACCGCTTTTTCGACCAAGGGCGCCAAACCGATCGGTTCTAACGTCAGCTCGAACGCACCAGAGAAGTAGCGATGCCCTGGGTACTTCCACTGGCCCACAATCTTGATGCCGTCCACAAGCGTGCCGTTGTACTCGATCGTGTGGGTCGCGTAGTGTTTTTCAAAGCCGACGGAGACGCCGTCGCGCGAAATCGCGCCACGGATCGTAAACGAGCCGACCGCGTCGTCGCCCCGCCCGGCGAGAAGGAAGACCTCGACCACCACGTCTATTGCCATCGCAGTGCGCTGGTTTCCCTGGACGTAGAAACCGTTGCAGTGGTACTGGCCGCCCAAGATTGCTTCCGCGCGCATGGTATGAGAGAGCAGCAGGTGACGATGGCGTGCTGGGTGGAGCGTCGTGAATAGACAAACGAGGAGCTGTGGCGGGGAGCTTGGACAGTTTAGAAATATGCCACGGTGGGTTGATCCATTGAACCCATCACGAAGCCGCCCCCACCAAATGAGAAAGCTGATATATCACACACGCTAGATAATATCAAAGATACATATACCCTACCGTGCGACACTTGTGAGGGCAACGAATACCAAAACACACGAAACGGCCTATACCTTCACATATCTTTCATCGCGGCGCGTAGCTGATAGGCGACTTGCTGTGCACGTGGTCGTCGCGAGGGATCGTGCGACAAACACTTGGCCACAAGATCAGCCACTGTGAGTGGGCACGCAGTCGATAACGAAGAACGCAGCGCTCCTTTCGACACGCGCATCGCGATCAGCATGTCTCCCATGGGCGCGCCGTACGGGTTCACAGCTTCATGAAAACGGCTCTTCGGTCGTGTCGAGCTCGGTCATGACCACGCCCAGCGCATACACGTCAGCCTGAGCGCTCGTCACGACCTCACTCCGGACGATTTCGGGCGCGAGCCAGCGGAGCGGTGACGGCATACGATCTTGTGCTGCGTTCACGTCGATACAAGGCAGCTGAAACAGGTCCAGTTGTGCCACACACTCCTCTTCTTCGTCACCGGCTAGCACGACGTGGTGGGACGTGAGGACACCGAGACCGGCGCTCAGGGTCCGAGCATGGAGATATGTAAGCGCGGATGCGAGATCGATTGCCACCTGGCACTTGAAGCTGCCCCACGAGAGGCGTTTTGCTTCGCTCGAGTTGAGAAACGATCGCAGGTCACCGCGAGGCGTCCATGGCGTGAGGACCTGGAGATCTAAGGCCCTGTGCCACGCCATTCCGATCAGCGGCACGATATTGGGGTGCGAGAGACCGTTAAACGTCTTGCAGACCGCGGCAAACGCCGCGGCGTTTTCCATCGTCTTCGCGCGACCACCGAGCTCCTTGATTACGACGCGCACATCGCAGTAGCCACCCGCGTATATTCGAGTAGCGTTGGTGGGATCATCGCTGTCAAAAGAGAGGTCATCAAAGACGACCACGTCCTCCTCGAAACGCAGCTGATGCCGTTCCGGATCCAGCCAGATGCTGGACGAACTGTATGTGTCTTCGGCGGTCGAAGAGAGAAAGCCGCTGGTATCGTCGTCTTCTCGGTCGGTGAAGTAGCCCAGGATGTCCCGTCCGATTCCGAGGAGCGATGAGAAAAAGCCAGAGGACTCTTCAGGAGCCACCAGCTCCAGGCTCTGGCGTAGATGCTTCAACGTCTCACCGGCGCTACAAGGCCGCAGAGACGGAACGGGACCAGTCGTTTCATCGTTCCACACGTTGTAGAATGCAGCTGTGGACGCTGCCTGCTGCGTGGCCTTGTAATGCGCGTCAATCCGCTCCCGGAGACCGAGGTCCAACGCGCGCCGCAGCTGGAGCCAGAGAAGCAGTAGCGTCACCTTGTCGTGAGGCGCAACGCCACCGCGCCGTGCGCATCGGATCGCTCGTGTGAGCTCGTCGACGAATAGTGCCGCCGTGATAACGTAGCACGGGGGTGCTGCGTGATCGCCGGACGACACCACGTCCACGAGCAGCGCCCACTGGCCGAGAACGTCGTCCCATTGCGCGTTGATGATGCTGATCTGGAGGTCCACGCACTTGCGTTCGATGAGAACCTCGTCGGCGGAGGCATCGCGGCCAGCATGACTAGCGATCGATGATGAGATAAGAGAAGGATTTCGAGAGTGAGCGGTGCTTCGGATCCCTAGCGGCCGCCCGAGTCGCCTCTCGGACTTGCGAGTGCACTGTGACGACAGTGGCTGGTTCTGGTCGCACGAGAACCTACGCCATCGACAAAATCGCGCGCTCCAGTGAATGGGTTCTCTCGCGTTGGGTTTCAAGTTGAAGTTAGGAATAGAATCATGGGTACACTGTACACTGATCGACAACCTCCATGGTCTCAGCATAAGCAGATTGTCGGCCACTCAATGAGCAGCCTACGCCGCCAGGGACCGCGTGTCTCTAATCGAAGCCCTGACTCGCATCCATGCGCAGCTGGAACGTGTCGATCTCCGTGTCTCCGACTTGGCTCGAGCCCTTCATGGTGGCGCCGTCACGCACCCCCTTGAACGACACCTCGCGGGTTGGCCCATACCGCTTGGCGAACAAGAACTGCCCTGTCGCGCCGGCGGTATCGTCCACGAACCGTCCATAGATGAGAACTCGCCCACGGGGTCGCGCCCGCTGCCGTCGATTCGTCCGCTTGCGTAGAATGAGAGTTGCGCCGCCATAGGGATCCTGTTGTAGTAATCTAAATAGTGGCCCCTCCACGTCGCGGTCTCCAAAACGCTCGACTGCGCGTCCGCGGGCTCAAGCCACAGCGCGAACGCACCAGGCACGTTGTCCGGAATCGACCACATCCCGACCAGCTTGCGACCGCCCTCGAGCTTGCCCTTGTACTCGACTGTGTACGGTTGTTCCGCGTACGCCTTCTCGAAGACCACGGAGACGCCGTCGACGCGCTCCTGCCACTCGCCGCGAATCGTGTATGCTCCGACAGTGTCGTTGCCCTGACCTGTGAGAAGAGAGCCATCGACCGTGACGTTCAAGGTAGTGGCTGTCCATGCCTCCGACTGGACGTAGTAGCCGAAGCAATGGTAGAGGCCCGCAGGAAGCGCCGTCGACATACCGTAGCTGCCCAGTGTTGAAGTCGTCTCTCTTCGCGAGCTGAAGAACGTCGGGGAGTGACCTGCGATGAGTTCCGACCGCTCTTGGCAGGTATCACGCTAGTAGTGCACCTCACCGCTTTTGAGGCCATCAAGTCGACCAGGAATAGCATCGCGGTCTCCATAGTCGACACTCGACAAGACACTGAAGCCCAAGGGAGATCTGATCGGGCCAGACCCAAATACGGCGCTGGCGTCGCCAGCGCCGTATTTCCTTCGCCAGCCTGGCGAAGGTGCTTATCCGGATAAGGCGAAGGGCTGACAACCTGCGTTGATCCAAAGGAAAGGATGAGCGACACCCACGGACGGAGAAGATGTGCGTGTCCGCAGATCCAGTTGTGCTATCATATTATACTACTCGTCGACGCTGACTACAACGTCGTGAGACGCGAGAGCTCCGAGACCGGCGCGCTGGTTCACTGTGATGTCCACAAGATCGAGATGCAGGCTTGCGAAGCGCTGGAACAAGGCACTAGACGACGCATATTATAGTTTCGTGCTCGGCCACGGCACTTTACAAGCCTGGTGGGTCGTCATGCTCAAACATCCCGCGCAACGCCTCGGCGACCGCGGTCGCGCTGGGTCGCTGCGTTGGATCGTGCGAGAGACATTGCTGCGCGAGCGTGACGAGCGGCTCCGGACTCGACTCGCCAAAGGACCACCGGAGCTGTCCCCTCGCCACAAGACCGACAGCCTCCATAGCACAAATGCGGCCGCCGTTGGCGTTGACGGCGTCTTCCAGCGGAAGCTGGGTCGTTTCCAACTCCCAGAGCACGGCACCGAACGAGTACACGTCGGCCGAGCCGGAATACCGCTTATTGTTGATGATCTCCGGGGCGGCCCATCGATAATCGCTCATGTTGGCCGACATGGTTTGATTCACCATCATCAAGGGCCCGATCCCGAAGCCGCTAAGCTTGGCGCATCGGTGCTCACCGTCCAGAAAGATTTTCCGCGACTTGAGCTCGCGGAACACGATCCGAGGTGTGCGCGAGTGCAGATATGCAAGCGCGGTCGCCACGTCGATCGCGATGCGGCTCTTGAGCCCCTTCCACGAGAGCGAGGCCGCGTGCCTCGAGTGGATCAGCTCGCGCAAGTTGCCGCCCTCCATGAACTCGATCACGGCCTGGATCGAGCTTGCTTTGCGCGGCACCCACGCGAGACCGAGGAAGCGCACGATGGTCGGGTGCTCGAGTGGCGCGACCCGCTCGACTTGCATCATGAATGCGCGTACACAGTCTACAGGCTGGTCGTAGTCAGCGAGACGCTTCACAACCACGTGAGCGGTACCATACCGACCGAACCACGTCTCACAGATCCTACCGCTTGATACGCTTTTGGTAGCCTCGACCTCTTCGAACTGGATCTGGAACGCGAGGATGTTTGGGGAAAGAAGATCTTCATTGGTATCCACCGGCGTCTGCGGCTCGGGCGTGGCTTCGTCCTCGTCTTTATACGCCAGCAGATTCGGATTATCCGAACCGTCGTGTTTGCAGCGGCGGTCAAACACCATGTGCCGCAACGCCTCGGCGACCTCGGCCGCGCTAGGTCGCAGCGCAGGATTAAACGAGAGACATTTTTGCGCGAGCTTGACGAGCGGCTCCGGACTCGACTCATCAAAGGATGGTTGGAGCTGCCCTTTCGCGACGCGAATGACAACCTCCATCTCGCTCAACCGGTTGCCGCTGGCGTTGACGATGCCCTCGAACGGGGCCTTGTCTGTATCTAACGCGGAGAGCACGACGCCGAGCGAGTACACGTCGGCTGACTCGGATAAATCTTCACCAAGCAAGACCTCGGGGGACATCCATCGCACGTCGCTGCTCAAACCGGCACACATCGTCTCCTCATTGAGCATTTCCAGCTTCGTCTTGATGCCGAAGCCGCTGAGCTTGGCGTGTCGGCAGTCGCCATCCAACAAGATTTTGCGCGACGAGAGAGCGCGAAACACGATCGGAGCCGAGCGGCTATGCAAGTATGCAAGCGAGGTCGCCACGTCGATCGCGATGCAGCTCTTGAGGTCCTTCCACGAGAGCGAAGCGGCTCGTTTCGATCTCAACAAGGCGCGCAGGTCGCCGCCCTCCATGCATTCGGTCACGGCTTGGATCGAGGGCAGATCGTTCGGTGTCCACGCAACGCCGAGGAAGCGCACGATGGTTGGGTGCTCGAGCGAAGCGACCAGCTCCATTTGCTCAGCGACCGCGCGCGCAAGCGCTGTATCCGGGCGGTAGGACGCCAGACGCTTGACAATCACGTCATTGGAGCCGTATCGGCCGAGCCACGTGCTGTAAACGGTGCTGCTTGATAGTTCCCTGACGATCTTCAACTGGTCATACGCGATGCGGAACGCGAGCAGGCTTTGGGAAAGCAGGTCTACGCTCGATGTGTCGGCAGTGTCTGCTCGCGTCTCCGACTGATATGCGGCTTCTTCGCAGTCTTTATGTGCCACATAAGAGTGGTGAAGTGATTCTTGGCGTTTGCAGCAGCGTCGTAGGAAGTATGCGAGAAGCGCCACCACGACAAGTCCGGAAGTGGTACCAACGGCGATTGCGGTCGCGTGGCTGGAACTCTGCTCGATGCTGGCAAGAGATCGTCGTGAGGAGACGCTTTCCAGGATGCAGACTGCCCCACCAACACGACTTATCGGCTGTGCGATTGTGCCATTGGGGCACACGGTTTCCTCACGCAGTCGATGCTCGTCAGGGGGCAGTTGAGTGTATTGAGGCCTGGCCCTCGTGGGCGTGGTGAGGCGGGTGTTAGCTTGCGAGGAAAAGCGAAACTGAGCGTTCCTGCTCCTACTCTGCTGCTAAGTCTAAAGATAGTGCTTCCTCGCATCTTACCGCGTCCGGAAAC
>JAMFLL010000657.1:0-29371 GCA_027475725.1 Pythium rhizo-oryzae | reverse complement strand
GGTGGTCTTGGTCGGCGCCGTCGTGGCCGGCGCCTTGGTGGTCGTGGCCGGCGGCGTGTACGGCGCGCGGGTGGTCTTGGTCGGCGCCGTCGTGGCCGGCGCCTTGGTGGTCGTGGCCGGCGGCGTGTACGGCGCGCTGGTGGTCTTGGTCGGCGCCGTCGTGGCCGGCGCCTTGGTGGTCGTGGCCGGCGGCGTGTACGGCGCGCGGGTGGTCTTGGTCGGCGCCGTCGTGGCCGGAGTCTTGGTGGTCGTGGCCGGCGGCGTGTAGGGCGCGCTGGTGGTCTTGGTCGGCGCCGTCTTGGCCGGAGTCTTGGTGGTCGTGGCCGGCGGCGTGTAGGGCGCGCTGGTGGTCTTGGTCGGCGCCGTCGTGGCCGGAGCCTTGGTGGTCATCACCGGTGAAGACTGGGTGTACAGATCATACGCTCCGACAGTGGGCATTGGAGCTGCGTACGCAGCAGCGTTTACGTCCGCGAGGGCAGCAACGAACGCAACGGCGACGAGAACGAGACGCTTGGGAAAGATCATCGTGGGCGGAACAGAGAGACTCGAAACAAGAGGGAGTGACGTGAACGAGGGTATTCCTGTGGTGGAATCGGACGATTGGGGAATGAGCGAGCCTAGTCGCACATGAACGTCAGAATGCAAGCGACCGCCTCCCGTGCCTCCAGCGCTGCTCTCTCTTTCGCGCCCCCAGCGCTGCTCTCTCTTTCGCGCTCCATCGGTTTTGCACCTGCACTCTCTGACCCTTCAAGGCCATGTCGCCTTTACTCGCTCTCGTTTTCAGCTGGCAGCTTCGCTCGCGTGGCGACTCGTCACGTGGCAGAGAGGCACCCTGATCCTGTGATCTTCAGGTCCCATGAGAACAAGTAGGTGCAACTGCTGGCAAATGCAATGTGGCTGCTCAGCTGCGCCCAGACTCCCAGCTGGACAAACTACCGGATGTGGTGCTCTCTCCTGCACACGTCCACGCGGGTGTCCCCGCGTCATCGACCATCCCACTTGCTATCCTATAGAAAAGCGATGGACAGCGACGTTGACGCGAGCGTCAGCGATGCCCGAGGAGTACCTTGAAATTAAGCGAATATCCCATCGATGTCGGGGAGTTACCGCCCAACTCACTGAAGCTGGAAGGACACAATACTGATGTGCCCGCTCGAGTGAATGTACCGTACGTACTACAGGATACGCTTTCTGCGAGGGTGTCGGGTGGAGTCATGGTAGCCGTTGGGGCCATCCACCTGGCGTCCACTCCATCCCACGCACGTAGTCCTGTCACATTCATTCAGAGACGGACAGGAGCAGGAGCGCGCTAGAGAGGCAGCGAGAGAGGTGGTGTGAAACCTACCCTGTCGTGCTGGTGACAGCAGTTCCCAGTATCATGGGGTGTTCGACCGAGGCCGCTCAGCTGCTCGCGGAACAGCTCGCGGCTGGCTCCTTGGTCTCGTTTTCGGCTTTATCGGGTCTATTCCTGTTCTCGCATGCCAGCATATGCTCCATCTCTCATCGAGGGTGAAAACCATCGGGAGCTCACCGGCGGAAGAGATGTGATCTTCGTGGAGCGCGTCATCGTCGCCTTTGAACTCGTTGTATCTTGGCTGAAACGATGTGCGCTCACGCTCCTGAACCATCCCATCCTCGAGTCTCACGGCGTAAGGGCGTGGTCGCGGACAGTGATCGCGGACAGTGATCGCGGTCAACATGGTCTTTAAATTCTATCGGTAACAGTACACTGGTGATACTCTAGTGAAGGGTGCCGTTTTCGACGGACGCGCGGAATACGTACAGTGTCGCCGTGAATGACGTCGACCGCGGTTTCACGCGTATCGATGCTGACCTGGGTGGAGTAGCGTAGGCGTTGGCGTTGACCATTTTTATGCGTTGATCGTGTTACGCTACCTAAGCTCTGTACTCCCCGGAGACTACTCCCTTTGACACCTTGGTCTCGCCACGCGCTGCCTTGAGCCAACACGTGCCGCCCTGGTAGCTGGACCACGAGTACGCTCGACAGCCTTGCGACCACCGCTCCGCACAAAGCGCGCAGCACGAGCCCGCGCGGGGCGCCGATACGCTCGTTAGGTCGCTCCCCACAAAGTCGGTGTCTTGTGAGACAAGACACTGCGCGTCCGAGTCGCGGTCGATAGCAGCCGAGACGGCGCCTGCCATCACTTGTCGTGGGCCCGTCGAGCGGTCTTTGAACCAACAGGTGCCCTGGTTGTAGCTGGTCCATGTGAACGCGCGGCAGCCCGCGATCTGCAGACACAGTGAGCAGCACTGCGACGCAGCCAAGCTCAGCGCGTTCCCGATATCACTGCCTGTGAGATCAACGTCCTTCTGCAGCGCACATCCCGCCGGCGATGGCGTAGGAGTTGGCACTAAAGTTGGTGCCACCGCTAACTTCTGGTAGGCCGCGTAGACGTCGATAACGCCGTGGCCGTAGGCGTTGTTCGGCCACCCGTCGGTCACGGTGCAGCTCGTCTCTGTGGTGATTTGCGCACGCGAGCGATCGGCGGAGCTCGTGAGGATCTCGCGGATCTCGGACACGGACAGCCCAGGCTTGGCGCTCAGCAGCAGCGCCACTGCGCCGGCAACATGAGGCGCGGCCATGCTCGTTCCGGAAGAGACACGGAGCTCGTCGTCTGCCGCGTTGCTTGCCGACGTCACGAGCTGTCCAGGCGCGGAGAGATCGGGCTTGATGGCTCCAGAGACTGCGGGCCCACGACTGCTGAGGGGCGCGAGCGAGCCGTCCGCCGCGACGTTGCCGACGCTGATGACGCTGTCGTACTCGCCCGGGGACCCGACGGTACCGCACGCCGAACCTTCGTTGCCGTTGGAGAAGACAGGCACGATGCCGGCGGCGACCCAGGCGTCGATGATGCCCGTGTGGGTCGTCGAGCCGCGTCGCGTGCTCCAGCTGTTGTTGATCACGTGCGGCGCCTTGGAGCAGTCCTTGTTTCGTCCGGACGCGTCGGTCGGGCACAGCATCCACTCGGTGCACTGCACGATCGCGGCCTCCGTGCAGGACGTGAGGCACGCCTGGCAGGCGATCCACTGCGCGCCGGGCGCGACGCCGATGCCGCTCGCACCGACCATCGTACCAACAGTGTGCGTACCGTGACCCTTGCGGTCGTTGGGTTCTGTGGATCTCTCGCCCGGAGAGAACCAGCCGTAGTTGCTGCGGTGACTGGCGCGCAGGAGGTTGTGGCTCACGCGCACGCCCGAGTCGATGCTACCAACGACGACGCCGGAGCCGTTGATCCCCAGTGCCCAGAGCGCGGGCGCGCGGATCTGCGCGACTCCCCACTGCGGCGACGTGGCATTGGCGAACGCCCCCGTTTCCACAGTGGCTTCGTCGAAGTCGACCACGTCCTGCTCGCGGATCTCGGCGACCTCGGGAAGTGCGGCAAGCGCTTCGACCAAAGCCAGTGTGGCGCCGTGGAAGAAGCGCGCATTGAGAATCCACGAGCGGAACTGCTGCTCGTAAAGACCGTCAGATGACTGCGCCTCGTGCGCGAGAAGCTGGTCGATCGCTCGCTGGGACTCGACTGCGTGTACTTCCATGCGGCTGACCAGGTTCTTGATGTGACCCGCGCGGCTCGGCTCGGTCGCCGCATCTACGCTTTCGAGCGGTTTCGGCGGTGGCGCACGCATCTTCACGACGATGTCGGCCTTGCCAGCGAGCTGGAGTCGGCGATGAACGCTGCGGTGGACGCGTGCATTGAAGGCGTTGGCGCCAGCGTCGTGCAACGCGAGAAGCAGCGAGAAGAGCAAGACAATCCCGCGCATGTCCTCACCGAATGTCGCGTCCGTGTGTGACGTGCTGTACTCAAACGATGTATGCGGTTCGTGGAAGCACGGCGGCGCACGGCGCACTCCCTGTGATTGTGGCAGCGCCCCATCGGACGAACGTCATCCACTGACTAGATGTCCCACTCTCTCATCTGGCGAACCGCCCGTCCACGATCTGCGATCGATCGTGATGAGGTTCCCACCGAAGGGGACGTTGCGCCTGTCAACCTGGTCACGGGAGCGCACAATCTATGTGACCCATCTGAGACGCGCGCACAAGATACGCCTCCAGCCAATCAGAAGATCGTGTATCTCTTCACCAGCCAATCGTATCACGCTATAGTTGACAAAGTGCACCCATTGGCCTCGGCCCACGTGGGTCCGTTCACCAAACATGCTTTCAGCTCCCCTCGGGTCCACTGCGTGAGCAGAAAGCCGAAGGCTCCGGAGGCACGCGCGTCGTCCGTTTCGGCGCGCCGCAACGAATGTCAACATGGTCCACAGTGGACAAAAGCGAGACGCGGAATGCGAGACCGTGCCGGTCACGGTGACCGCCACCATGCCGGGTCTCAGATTCTCGGTGGATAAGAAACGGGACGGATCGGGACCACTCGACTCGAGCAAGCGGTCAGACTCACGTCGCTGAATGAAAGCATGGGAGTGGTGTGGGTTGTGACTGTACTGGTATGAGTTAGTGCTGTAGTGGCGATGCAACGGCTCTGCGTCAGCCTCCGCGACGCGATGTGTACCTCTACGGCGCCTGGCTCGGCGTCTCCGTCGTGGGCTCCGGCGTCGCCACCGGCACCTCGGTCGACGGCACCGGCGCCAGCGTCAGCGTCGCCGACGGCGTCTCGGTCGGCGTCTCAGTGGGCGCCTCGGTCGCATTGGGCGTGGCCGGCAGCGGCGTCGCGCGGAACGCCGCCTCGGCGTCGAGGATGCCGTGGCCGTAGTTGAGGTTGGGCCAGCGCAGCTCGGTCGTGTTGTCGCAGTTGGTCGTGTTCACGTCGATACGCTTCTGGTCGGCCGTGCCCGCCACGAGCGCGTACACTTGATCGTACGTGAGCGTCGGCTGCGCGCTCAGCAGCAGCGCGATCGCGCCGGCGACGTGCGGCGCGGCCATGCTCGTGCCCGACTTGACCGCGAGCCCCGTGTTGTTCTTGTGGTAGGCCGAGACGATCTCCACGCCGGGCGCCGACAGGTCCGGCTTCATGATGCCGTTCACGGACGGTCCGCGGCTGCTTGTACGCGAGAGCGAGCCGTTCACGGCGACGTTGCCGACGCCGATGACGTCGGGAAAGTCCCCGGGCGACGCGAGCGTGCCGCACTTCGGCCCGCTGTTGCCCTGCGCGAACACGGGGATGATGCCGGCCTCGCGCCACGCGCGCACCACGGGCGCGTACACTTCGCTCTTCTTCATCTGCCAGCTGCAGTTGACCACGTGCGGCGCCTTGGAGCAGTCCTTGTTGTTGCCCAGGCGGTCCGTGGGGCACAGCATCCACTCGCCGCACTGGACGAGCCCAGACTCGGGGCACGCGAACGGGCAGGCCATGCAGGCCATCCACTTGGCGCCCGGTGCGACGCCGATGCCGCCGGCCCCGGCCATCGTGCCGATCGTGTGCGTGCCGTGGCCCACGACGTCGTAAGGACCCGCCGTCTTGTTGAACGGCGCGTACCAGCCGTACTCGCCGCGGAAGCTGTCGCGCAGCAGCTCGTGGGTCGCGCGCGCGCCGCTGTCGATGCTGCCAATCACAATACCCTCACCGGTGACGTTGTTGGCCCAGACCTTGTCGGCGCCGACAAAATCCACGCCCCACTGGACGGCCGCCGCCGCGGGCGTGGGCGCGGGGGTCGCGTCGCCGCCGTCGTCTTGCTCGCCCAGGTGCACGATCTCTTCTTCGCGGATCTCGCGGACCTCGGGCAGCGCCGCGAGCGCCTCCACGAGCTTGAGCGTCGCGCCCTTGATGTACCGCGCGTTCGTGGACCACGACACGTGCTGGCTCTCGAACAGCGGTTGCGCGGAGGCCGACTCGCGGCGCATCACGGCGTCCACGCCGCGCTGGCTGCTGACCGCGAGCGTCTCGAGGCTCGCGACCAAGTGCGAGATCTTGGCCGCGCGCGACGGGAAGCTCAGCGCGTCGAGGTTGGTGGCAGCCTCATGCGGCGATTTGCGCATCGTCACGACGATGTCAACCGTCGGCTGGGCCTGGAGCTTGCGGTGGACGCTGCCGTGCACGAACGCAGCGTCTGCGGCGGTCAGCGCGAGAGCGAGGACGGAGAGAGCGACAGCGATCTTCATGGAGGAGGCGGAGTGTGGTGCGAGCAGAATTGCAAAGTGAGGGAGAAGGCAAAGATGGCGAGGCGCCGTGCGCGCCCTCCCATCCAGTTTTCTCCCTTTGGGACTCCAATGGGAGGTCCAGGTGCGGTCATGTCCCCGCCACGGATGGACAGTACTGTCTCGTGTCGGCCATGCGGGCAGAAACGTGATGCAGGTGCAACAGTGAGAGGCACGGTGCCGCCGGCCTATCAGTCGGCTTGTTCACGGCATCGCGTGGGGTTGCATCGTCTACGTTTTGGTCCCGGGAGGATGGAATAAAAGCGATTGAATGCGCGGAGCGATCGAGAACATGAGCTCAACGCCGCGAGAATGGAGGGGTACGTTCACGTTGGTGGAGTCTAGCCGAAGTGGTGTGACCAACAATGAGTGGACAACTCGAAGCGACTCATGGGCCCCTGGAAAGACATGCATGTATGGATCGAGTATTCCTCAGCGTGTGTGACTAAACGTAATACTCACTTGAGTTTCGAATGGCCGAGAGAGTGGAGGGGAGTAGAAGTCTCGTTTCGACCACTTCCACTCTGCGAGGCTTCTTTGTTGGCGCCGGTCTCACCGTAGGGGCCGGGGCAGTAGTGGGACGGGCAGTACTCGCCAGTGGCTTGGTGGTCTTCGGCGCAGCCGTCGGGCGCTGTGCCGCCGGAGGTGGTTTCGTAGCTACAGGGACAGTCGTTGGCGGAGTCGTCGGAGCCGCCGTGGTGGGAAAAGGCGTCGTTGGTTCCGGAGTAGTTGGTTCCGGCGCCGTCGGCTCCGGAGTAGTTAGTTCCGACGTCGTCGGCTCCGGCGTCGTTGGCTCCGGCATCGTCGGCTCCGGGGTGGTTGGTTCCGACGTCATCGGCTCCGGCATCGTCGGCTCCGGGGTGGTTGGTTCCGACGTCGTCGGTGCCGGCGTCGTTGGTGCCAGCGTCGTCGGTTCGGGAGTAGTTGGTTCCGGCATCGTCGGCTCCGGCGTCGTCGGCTCCGGCGTCGTTGGTTCCGACGTCGTCGGCTCCGGGGTCGTTGGTTCCGACGTCGTCGGCTCCGGGGTGCTTGGTTCTGGCGTCGTCGGCTCCGGCATCGTCGGCTCCGACGTCGTTGGCTCCGGCGTCGTCGGTTCGGGAGTAGTTGGCTCCGGTGTCGTTGGTTCTGGCGTCGTCGCTTCGGGAGTAGTTGGTTCCGGCGTCGTCGGCCCCGGCGTCGTTAGCTCCGGTGTTGCCAGCACTGGCGTCGTCGGTGTTGGTGTTGTTGGCTCAGGTGTCGCCGGGACCGGTGTCGTCGTCGTCGGTGTTGTTGGTACCGGTGTCGTAAGCAGTGGGGTTGTCGGCGGTGCCGTTGGCGCGGGTGTGGGTGCAGGTGTTGGTGCCGTTGGCGGAGTTGTAGCCGGAGGAGGCCCCGGGACGGGGTTTGCGGGCGTGGTCGGCGAAGGATTTGGAGCATTCGTTGCCCCGGGATTAGGGCGAGAGGTCGATGCGGGTGGAGCTGTGGTTGTAGTGGGCGCCGACGTCGGGGCAGTCGTTGGGTTCGGGCCACCGGTTGCGGGTGCACGCGTCGTTGGCGTCGGTGCGGCCAGATGCCGCGCCACCCGCAGCACGCTGGGCGTGGCCTCCACAGTCGGGGGTGACTGCAGCGTGAACGCGAGCGCGCACACGGCCACGAGCCGTAGGAAACGCGAGGGCAACAGCATCGTGATCAGCGAGCAGGCCCTTAGTCCTCTTTCGGCACCCGGGAGACTGGATGCTGAATGAAGAGTGCGAGAATGCTGATCAGAATTGGAGGCGCACTCGCTAACGATCAGACTGGCGTCGAAAGCCAGACGTTCTCGATCGGACCGGCAAAACGTACAGTGCTCTCTATGCAACGCAGCAGAGACCTACCCCAAACTCAGAGGCAGCGTTTCGCGGTGTTCGCTCAGCTGCGCGTCGCGGACGATGCCAGGATAGTTCCCATCCCACGCACAGGATCCTGGGATAGCGTGCCGCCACTCGTAACGACTGGGGGGAGGACGTTCAGTGGATGTCCCGTCTATGGTCGTTTACGTTCGTCTCGCCTCACCTTGAACGGGCGCTGTGACCAGCGGGCCGTTCCGGTCCTGGAGCGTTCCAGCGGATGTGCTGAACGTATCGATTCGGAGATTCGGCACCCCCATGCACTCACGCAACACTCGACCGCATCGGCACGAAGTACGTCAATCTGAGGCGTTGAGAACGATTTGTGCTGACCCTAACATCACTTTCCACGAAAGGACTGCGTTCGGCTTCCTCATTTCGTCGCACGAAGCTTGTGCGCTGTGAAACGCAGTTACGCAACCGACGAGCATGCAAATGGGGCCTCGTGACCATACGGCTAACCCCTCCAGTGGAAAAGTCCTTAAGATCGAGCACGTCCAGTTGAGCCGCAGAATCGCATCCGGTCGACCCGGCGGTGAGACCCTTGCACGACATGTGTGCCACAGCAAGAGCGGGCGCAACTTCATGCGGCGATGCCACATCGATCGCTTTCATGGGTATTAGTTACAGTACAGAACCCTATAACCCTTCAGCTAGCATGAGGCCACTGGCCGGATCAGCGTCTACGGCCGGAGAAACGCCAAAGGCATAGGACCGGCCGCAGAGCCGCAGGAATTTCCTAGCCGCCTGGGCGAGCCCAAGCGAGTATCGCTTTCTTGGTTACAACGTGACACCCAACAGCTCCAATGTGCTTCGCCGCAACGAAGTGTCCGGTGTCTGTATGCTCTGGTTACCAGCGTCTGGTGGAGACCGCTGTGTTGCGAGTACTTCGCTTGATACATCAAACAGTGCACAGCAAACGTGGAAAACAACAGTGTGCGTTTCAGCACCGTTCCAAGGACCGCACTGCATCGAACAAGATCACCACCGCTAATCGAACACCATCCTACTCACGTGATGGGGTGTGTGTGCCACGTTCTCCTGAAACCACGCAGGCATCGAATAGCCGGAATATCCCTTCGGGCTTACGAGTATTATCTGACTGATGCACTCGCTATTATAATGCAATCCGTGATGTTGATGTTACACGAGTCCAGATATCCTAATGCACGGAGCTCACACGTCGCACACCAGCAGATCAGGTCCACTCCACACTCAGGCATTGGGCTCTGGAGCGATTCGTCGAAGTTGGTCGTCCGTCTGTCGGGAGCGACGCCACTCCTACCAGTGGGAATGTCCAGCGGCTACGCGTCGCAGCCGCGGATGTGCTTGGTCGGCTCCGGACGCGGGGGCTTGACCTGACCCGGTCCCGTCGGGTTCGGACGCGTTGGTTCGTTCCCCTGGTTCGGACGAGTACGCGTAGGACGCGGTGGGCGCAGTGTCGTGGGCGTGGGCGTCGTGGGAGTGGGCGTCGTGGGCTCCGGAGTCGTGGGCTCCGGAGTGGTAGGCTCCGGAGTGGTTGGCTCTGGAGTGGTAGGCTCCGGCGTGGTAGGCTCCGGAGTGGTAGGCTCCGGCGTCGTGGGCTCCGGCGTCGTGGGCTCCGGCGTGGTCGGCGCTGGTGTAGTCGGCGCTGGTGTGGTCGGCGCAGGTGTAGTACGCGAGGGACGCGGGGGACGCGGGGGACGCGTGGTTCGCGGGGGGCGAGTGGGCGTGGGAGTAGTTGGCTCCGGAGTGGTCGGCTCCGGCGTTGTTGGCTCCGGCGTCGTGGGCTCCGGCGTTGTGGTCTCCGGAGTGGTAGGCTCCGGCGTCGTGGGCTCCGGAGTGGTAGGCTCCGGCGTCGTGGGCTCCGGAGTGGTAGGCTCCGGAGTGGTAGGCTCCGGAGTGGTTGGCTCTGGAGTGGTAGGTTCCGGCGTCGTTGGCTCTGGAGTGGTAGGTTCCGGCGTCGTTGGCTCCGGCGTGGTCGGCGCTGGTGTGGTCGGCGCCGGCGTTGTGGGCTCCGGTGTCGTGGGCTCCGGAGTAGTCGGCTCCGGCGTTGTGGGCTCCGGCGTCGTGGGATCCGGAGTAGTCGGTTCCGGCGTTGTGGGTTCAGGTGTCGTGGGATCCGGAGTAGTCGGCTCCGGCGTTGTCGACTCAGGTGTCGTGGGCTCCGGAGTAGTCGGCTCCGGCGTTGTGGGCTCCGGTGTCGTGGGATCCGGTGTCGTGGGCTCCGGAGTAGTCTGCTCCGGCGTTGTGGGCTCAGGTGTCGTGGGATCCGGAGTAGTCGGCTCCGGCGTTGTGGGCTCCGGTGTCGTGGGCTCCGGCGTTGTGGGCTCCGGAGTAGTCGGCTCCGGTGTCGTGGGCTCCGGAGTGGTAGGCTCCGGCGTTGTTGGCTCTGGCGTCGTGGGCTCCGGAGTGGTTGGTGCTGGCGTTGTCGGCGCTGGTGTAGCCGGCGGCTGGGTCGTCCGAGGCGGTGGCGTTGGTCTTGGGGTAGTTGGCGGTGGCGTTGGTCTTGGGGTAGTTGGCGGTGGCGTTGGTCTTGGGGTAGTTGGCGGTGGCGTTGGTCTTGTGGTAGTTGGTGGCGGAGTGGTCGGGCCTGCTTGAAACTCGAGATACCTTTGATGAGCGGCGTGCTGCGCTGAAGTCGGTCGCGGCTGCGCGGGCGGCATGATTGGCGGCGTCGTTAGCGGTTGCGCCGTTTCGCTACGGGTGCTAAGCGCGGAGACATCACCGAAGGCACCGTCGAAGCTCAGTATCGCAACGGCGAGACTGAGCGCGAGTTGGATGATCCGCATAGTCACTGGGCGGTTGGGGTGATGGATCGCAGAGTGACGGGTCCCCCAGACTCAGGGAGGGAAGTCGGTATCTGCAGCCGCGTGTGGGGGCTCGAGCAGATTGAGGAGTGCGTTCCGGGAGCTATGAGGCATCCTCGAAGAGATCTCGACCTCCGCGAGTTACTGATCCCGCTCCTATTTCCAAGCGCGTTCCGAAGCCTCCGCGCAAGAGTCATGAGAATGGTCTAGAGTACAAGCGTCAGCGATTGTGCAAAGCTGGCTGCCGACCCTATGGGATGCTACAAAATACCCCATCCAGACGTGATGAATCCCGTACCGGTCGTGGTCGGCGCTCAATAGCGCTACGCTGGCCACATGTATCTCGACCAGACGGCACAAGCGACTGTGTAGTAGCTAGTACCAGCGTGAAACCACTCTTTGGTAGAGGGTGAAGAAGCGGGGGCGATGTTGCCAGCGTCGTTCCGGGTGCAGGTCCGGAACGCTGACTCATTGCGACTGTCAGCTGAGAGTCCAGTCCTTGAATCACTCGGTGGGCGTTGCACCGGACCGTTTCAGAATCGTGCGTTTTGAGTACGGTGCGTGCGGGTACCGTAGCTGAAGGGTTTAGCTGAAGGGTTATTGGGTTCTGTATTGCACCCCCCCCCCCCCCCCCCCCCAACACACACACACACACACAAACACACACACCACACAAATAACGAGAAGCGCGCCCTTTGGACGCCGCGGACAGCGCCGACGGAATCGCAGCCGAGCTGCGAGCCACGGCACAGCAAGCCGGACACTCCGGACGTCCCAGACCACAGGCCTGTCTCTGCTTCGCACACTTGGCCAGTGCTTTCATGGAGGGAAGGGTGCAAGCGCCAGCTTCCACTCGAATGTGGCGTTTGCGATTCGCAAGGGCGAGGCTTCCGTCAGGGTCTTCCTTTCGCCCTGTTTCCGCCACATCATCGACCACCTCTGTTTGGAGTTGATGTGTTTCACCCCTCAAATGTCCGGTAGACAGGGGCGACTCTGCCGCCACAGAAACGCTCTCTACGCTCCCGTTCAGGCACAACGCGCCTTGCCACTATGCACGTCATCGTCCTACGGATTCGTAGACTCCTCAGTCACTATCCCGAATGGCTCACAGCCCCTCTTCCTGGAATTAGCTCACCGTACTCTCAGTCCACGTGTGCGGCTGCTTTCTGTTCTGTCCCTGCTCACCTAACGAAGTAATCGTATTTGTTTGTGGTCCAAAGCGTGGCTGTCAGCAACTCTACCACGTCATCCATGGCCTGCTTGAGCGTCTCACGAACCCATTATGTATGTAGTCTCTCGTTAAGGCACACTAAGAGAGAAAAGGAAAATACAGAACGCTCACAAACGATCCAAGCTACTCGCCCCTCTCTTTGGGTGAGCCAAGACCTCGGAGCAGTCCGGCAGAGTTGGTCGTCCGTCTGTCGGGAGCGACGCCACTCCTACCAGTGGGAATGTCCAGCGGCTACGCGTCGCAGCCGCGGATGTGCTTGGTCGGCTCCGGACGCGGGGGCTTGACCTGACCCGGTCCCGTCGGGTTCGGACGCGTTGGTTCGTTCCCCTGGTTCGGACGAGTACGCGTAGGACGCGGTGGGCGCAGTGTCGTGGGCGTGGGCGTCGTGGGAGTGGGCGTCGTGGGCTCCGGAGTCGTGGGCTCCGGAGTGGTAGGCTCCGGAGTGGTTGGCTCTGGAGTGGTAGGCTCCGGCGTGGTAGGCTCCGGAGTGGTAGGCTCCGGCGTCGTGGGCTCCGGCGTCGTGGGCTCCGGCGTGGTCGGCGCTGGTGTAGTCGGCGCTGGTGTGGTCGGCGCAGGTGTAGTACGCGAGGGACGCGGGGGACGCGTGGTTCGTAGGGGGCGAGTGGGCGTGGGAGTAGTTGGCTCCGGAGTGGTCGGCTCCGGCGTTGTTGGCTCCGGCGTCGTGGGCTCCGGCGTTGTGGGCTCCGGCGTCGTGGGCTCCGGCGTCGTGGGCTCCGGCGTCGTGGGCTCCGGCGTCGTGGGCTCCGGCGTCGTGGGCTCCGGAGTGGTAGGCTCCGGCGTCGTGGGCTCCGGAGTGGTAGGCTCCGGAGTGGTAGGCTCTGGAGTGGTAGGCTCCGGCGTTGTCGGCTCCGGCGTGGTCGGCGCTGGTGTGGTCGGCGCCGGCGTAGTCCGCGAGGGCCGCGGGGGGCGCGTGGTGCGCACGGGGCGCGCTGGAATCGACGCCTCCTGTGGCGGAATCGCGTCCAGCTCCCTCGTAGTAGCGATGGCGCTTCCGTTGACGCCGTGCATGCTCTGCATTGCCGCGGCAATCACGACCACGAGCTGGATGATTCGCTTGGTCGAAAGCATGGTAGCTGGGTGGCTGAGTGTAAGGTCTGCTCGACTCGTAGAGGTGCTAGAGTTCCGAGATTGGGGGCTTCTCGGGGTGGAGGGTATCTGCAGTCGCTTGTGGAGGCTGAAGCAGATTGAGGAGTGAGGTTCGAGGGCACCTGTGCGTCGACAAACTAAGAGGCTTACCTCTCACCGCTAGGGGCTGCGCTCCATCCAGCCTCCTCCTCTCCTCTATTCCAGCACCTTCCCCCCGTCGCTGCTTCCGAGCGGGTTCTGAACCCTGCGCGTAGCAGTCGCGAGTGCGGAGATCAGCGGCGGTGCAGAGGCGGCGGTCGTTGCATGAGATGCATCGGATGGTCGTCATTCACTGGAGACACCCACTAGCGCCATACTGGCTACATCACGGCCGAGACCTCTCACAATAACCGCAATCCGTTTCTGTTGGTACAATCGTGCTACCATCGTGAAACCACTCACTCCCAGCCAGGCAGGAGTAGAGAGTGGAAGAGAGAGAGCATTGTTGTCAGAGCCGATCCAGTCTTTCTCTGACCCGTGAGCGTGAGATGCAGCACCGCGGAAGCGGCAGTGAAGGCACCCACTTCGCGAGGAATCCTACGTAGCGTTGCACTTGCCAAACAACCAGCGAGAAGTTCAGAGCCTGAATCATTGGGTAGGCGTTGCACCGGACAGTTTTGAAAACCGCTCCGTTGTGATGCTGCGAATGCTAGCGACGGGATCGCATTCGTAAGGATCTTCAGTGCGGAGCCATACCGGCTCTAGCTCCTAACAGATTCGCACTCATCCTGTGCATACAACGCGATCCGGACATTCGAAATGAGAGGAGCATGCCGCAGGTTGCTCGGCTTCGACCAGTTGCACAACCATGCCTTTATTGCTGCAAGCGGTCGTTAACCCCGTGCATCTCCTAGAACCACGCAGCATTGCCAGTGGACTTGGGCACGTTAGCTGTCGCAGCGCTCAACGCAGATTGAAAATATCGCTCACAATCGCTTTGTATCAAATCATATGTGGCACAAAAGTTGCCGAGGTCGCAATCTGTTCGGACGCGAGGGCGCAACTGCAACTCAGAGGCTAGCTCTCGCTTGGGTTTTGCCCGGGCGTCGATTTACTTCACGAACTCCCACTTGTTCACCATCATCTTCGAGATGCACTGAAGTGCCTGCTTCTGAACTTCGGCGTTCTCGTGGGTCATCAGCTTCATCGCGACCTTCTTGGCACCGAGTCGCTTCACAATGTGCTTGCCGTTTGGATAGAAGCGCACAAACTCGCCCAAGTCAAACAGCGCGACAGAAACAGTCTTCGGATCTTCCGATTCAAGCAAATCAATCAACAATCTAGTAACAAGACGAGAGTGTTAGCGCAACGCGAGTGCGATAGCTCGATAACAGAGGATAATACGAACCGAATGAGTTCGAACTCCTTGTTCTCAAACGCCATGAAGTTCTCCTTCCAGAACTTGTCTGTGTGTAGCAAGCCCCAGTTGAGGTGACCTCCGCGAAGCTCCTTCTCATAACGCTCCATTGTGCTGTTCCAGTGCATCAGCGGATGTGAGTTTGATCACGAAAACGCGAGCGCGTGAGACTACGGATACACTACGTACTTGAGCTCCTTGTACTCTCGAATGAGCACGTCTCTGATCGACTGAATGTTCTTCGAGATGTCTTCGTCAGCCCACTTGCGCTCGCGCATGTTCGTAAGCGTCTTCAAAAGACCGCCGTCGATCATACGCTCGTTGAAGTAGCCGCTCAGTTTACCAAGTAGGTTCTAGCAGTACAGACTGAGCTTAAGACAATTCCATCAACGGGGACAGTCAGAGTTGCCTTCGTACCTGAAGAGTCTCCAGCGCGACGCGCACAACTTTCTCACGAGGGGCCGCAACAACTTGTTGGATTAGCGAGTCCAACGCGTTGGCGGTAACAAACTTGTCGAGGGCATCTTCCGAGAACGACAGGGTCCACAAAATGAATGTAAGCTGCCCACACAACATGGCCACGAGATGGTCAGGATGCGGTGGTGAGACCGACAGGTCATTATCCGTGCTCTCGAACCTCATACGAGAGCTGCGCGCGGCTCTGAGAGTTCTTGAGCAACTCAACGACACTAGAATAACGTCACAAATTGCCGCGTGAGCCCCATCACAAACACCGGGGACGAGCGGGGACTTACGGAGTCACGCCGCCTTGCTTGACAAACACGATGCGGGACTTCTGGTGGCGCAACAGCACCATCATCGAGTTGACCGCGGCGCGCGTAACGTTCGCACGGTTCGGGTCAGTCGAGTTGGGTCCCAGCTTCAGCGCCTGCACGGCCCACTGCGCGAGTGCGTCCACATCTTCAAAGCGCGGACGAATTCTGCCCAACAACGTCATTAGTTCCCCCGTTCCTGTCGAGCCTGGAGCGAACCGGTTGCCCGGCCGTCACCACGTACGTCAAGAAGAGCGCGAGCAAGTGGGCCGCGGCGTACTGCACGAATCCTGTGTCGTTGCGGATCATGCGGAGGAACGGTGCGGCGTCGAGTGCCTTGCCGTCCTCCACAAAGTACCCCACGCGCTTGCGCAGGCGCAGACCGTCGGGCAGCAGCTCCTCCATGCGTGCGAGCGTGTACTTGATCACCGTCGGCTCGGTCACATTCTTCACCAGCTTGAGCAGCGCGCTCGCGAGCACGCGGCCATTATCCACGAGGAAGTCGTCCACGGCGTTCGCCTGCGGTCAACAAAGAAGCAGGACCTGTAAGTCCGTCAAACTACCACGCGCCCGGAGCCATACAGCCACGCACGTTCACGTCGTCGCCGGGCTTGGCGAGCGTCTCGATCTCCTTGAGCGCCGAGATCTCGAGCTTCTCGAGCGAGAAGCCGCCGGCACTGACCACAGCGTACCCACCACCAAAACGGAACAAGGTCAGTCAGTCGCTGTGCGAAGTTTAGGAGGAAACAAACCGCGGGGATGGCGCACGCACCGCGTGTACGTGGCCCAGTTGATGTCGCGGAAGCGGTGGAGCGCCTCCTCGCGCGCGAGCGCCACGTCCAGCGTGCTGCCGGCGCCGTTGCCGGTGATGTTGATCGCAACGTGCGGGTTCTTCGGGTCCATGGTGGCTCAGCGTCTAGTGTCGGCTGCACGAGTCCACGAAGCGCGAGTGGCACACGGATCGAAAGCTCGGATCGCGCGCTATCCAGTGGGCGTAACGCGAGCGAGCGGAGGCCAGGCGGTGCAGGGAGGAACAGCGGCGAGGGGTGGCGCGCGGCTGCTTCAAGATGCGTGCTGCTTGGCGACAGTCGGTGTCTGTGTGGGGAGCGTTGTTCTCGCAAGCGGACGAAGAACGCGTTTGGATCCCACCACACGCAACGTAACTCATGCCTTCTGAACACAAGCGCAACTCGAAGCAACATAAGCAGACTATACATCTTGATCCGGATAATTGCTGGCAGATGGAAACGGATTCACGCTCAGCTCGTATACAGGGTGTATAGCGTTTACTCGCTGTGGGCCCGCCCAAAAAAAACGAGCGGCTCCTCCCTCGACCGGGTCGCCGACCATGGCGCTGTTGACAGGCCGGCTATTGCGATATTTGCCGCGACGGCGACGCCTCTTCTCTGCTGTTAGCGCTTCCACCATGTCGGCCAAGAAGATCCTGTTCGTGCTGGGCGGCCCCGGCGCCGGCAAGGGCACGCAGTGCGCCAAGCTCGTGGACCAGTACGGCTTCGTCCACCTCTCGGTACGGAGTCATGCTAGCCTAGATATGCGAGATTCACGCTCTAACCATGGGAGATGTCCTAGGCCGGCGACCTGCTGCGTGAGGAGCGCCAGTCGGGCTCAGAGAACGGCGAGCTGATCGACCGCATGATCAAGGAAGGCCAGATCGTGCCGGTCAAGATCACGCTCGGGCTGCTCCAGCAGGCCATGATCAAGAGCGGCAAGGACCTGTTCCTCATCGACGGCTTCCCGCGCAACTTTGACAACCTGCAGGGCTGGCAGGAGGAGATGCCCGAGGACGTGTTCCGCGTCGAGGGCGTGCTCTTCTTTGACTGCCCGGAGAGCGTCATGGAGGAGCGCCTGCTCGAGCGCGGCAAGACTAGCGGCCGTACGGACGACAACGCCGAGGCTATCCGCAAGCGCTTCCACACGTACATCGAGTCGACCATGCCCGTGATCGACTACTACGCCAAGCAGAGCAAGGTGTTCAAGGTCGACGCGACCCCCGGCCCGGACGCGGTCTTCGAGGCCGCGCGCGTGTTCATCGAGCCCATCGTCGGCGCGCAGTAAGGGAGACGTATCTCGCAACCTGCGTTCCAGAGGGACCGGACGCTGCGGAGCCCCGACGGCCACATCCGTCATCGATTCAAATTAGAAAATACTACCAACACGTCACACACACAAAGCTATACATGTCAATATTCGCCTCCGGCAGCGTGAGCGAAGGAAGACTTTCCGCTGGCAGCGGACCGCTGCAGTATTTTCATGTTGTGACCATCACGGTGAGAAAGGCCCCTCGCAGTCAGTCTAAACGGTTCCATCACAGGATACAGTGAGTTCAAACGTATCAAAACAGGACGCAGTGCGTCACCATTTTGTTGTGAAGGTCAAACAAATCCCAAATCAAGGTGCAGAGATCGCGAGCGGCGCCGCCAGACGGGAACGCTCTTGCTCTCTCGCACTCATCGGACCTGGGCGATCTGCACCCTGCAGCCTGTCGTGCGCGCCACCATGAGCTTCGAGGAGAACATGACCGCGTTCTACATGGCGTTCGCCGAGCAGAAGCTTGACCAGCTCTGCCAGTCGCTCGGCAACATGCGGCTCGTGGTGCAGAACGACAGCGCGCAGCAGCGCGACCGCGCGGCCGCGGCGACCACGCCCGAGGAGGACGCGCGCTTCGCCGACGAATCCGCCGTGCGCGAGGAGGTGTGTCGTACTGTCTATTGGAGTGTGGGTAGTGGGTGAACTTACCACTGTGCATGACCTAGATGCTCCACGCGTGTGAGATGAAGGCGCAGACGCTGCAGGAGCCCGTGCTCGCGGCGCTCAAGGCGCTGTGCGCGCCGTCCGGCTCGGCGGCCGCAAGCGACGTGGACAGTGTGCTGAACCAGTTCTACCTGTGCGCCGAGCTGGGCTGCGCGCCGGCGGCCGCACCCGCGTTCATGGGGTACATGTCCCGAACGTTCAAGACGCAGGCGCGCGCCGTGCTGGACCGCGTGGCTGAGTTCAAGAAGTCGGCGCCCGTCAACGAGCACGGATACATCGAGCGGTACGAGTCCATCACACATGTTTCTGAGATGTGGGGATATGAATCCTCACGACTGTGTTCGGTAGAAATTTCTACGTTGAGGCCATGAGTGAGATCATGACGGGCGCGACCGACGTGATGAACGCCGTGGCGGATGTGACTCCGGACGTGCTCACGCTACGCAAAATCCTCACGCCGATCCACGAGATCAGCACCGAGTTTACGCTGGAGATCGTGCACTTGTACGCGATCGACGCTCGCATGACCGCGTGGGAGCGGCGCGCGCTGGACCAGGCGAGGCGCGACCCACGCGAGCAGGCCGAGGTCGAGTCCGACGAGAGTCTCCAGATGGTCGACCTCTTCCTCGACGAGCTCTCGTTCATCATCCGCATCATCATGGGCTACGGCGCGTTTGTCAAGACCATCTGCGACGGGCTCGACGGCGGCGACGCGCGCGGCGCCGGCGGCTTTGGCGTCAAGATCCAGGAGCTGAACGGCGTGTACCTGATCCTCGAACGGTTCTACATCTTCCAGTCGACCCACAAGGCCACGGAGATCGCGGAGGTGCAGGAGCTGCAGGCGCAAGTGTTCGTCTCGAGCATCGTCGAGGACGTGTCGTTCGTACTCAACAAGTCGTTCTTCCGCGCGTGCCAATGGTACGTGCTTCTTTCTGCTGGATAAAGGTGGCTTGGTATCGATCCCTCACATGCAGCTATGCTTCTTGTGGTGCAGCATGAACTACCACACGGCGCTCTCTGTCGTGATCGCCATCGTCGACGCGCTCGAGTCGAGCTACCTCCCGTCGATCGTCAACTTGCCCAATCGCGCGTTCGTGATGCCCCAATCGTCAGCGCTCGCGCCACCGGCCCCAGTCCTTGCGAGCGAGGACGACGAAGCCAACGGCAACGAGAATGGCGTGTCTTTCTCCGACATGCTACTCGCGGCGGTCGACGACGATCTCACCAAGTCGGTGAAGGAAGAATCTAAGCTCATCATGGCCATCAACTCGGCGTTCATGAGCGGTGAGTTTGTCGAGTCGCTCGAGATCAAGATTGACGAGTTTTGTTCCACGAGCTTCCCGCACGAGACTGCGATCACCGAGTGCCTGCCCAAACCCATCAGCGAGCTCAAGGAGTCGTTCCGTGCGATTGTGGCGAACGAGGTGAAGGAGGTGCTCTCAAGCGGTATCTCCAAGCGCATGGAGCCACTCATCAACCGCCTCATGCTCGAGCGCATCGAGTACGTGCTCACGTCCGCCCAATACGACGAGTTTGGTCTTCGCGGCTCGCCGCTCAACAAGCTTGTCGAGCTCGAAGTCATGAAGAACAAGGTGCTGCGGCGGTACCAGACCGCGCTCTGCGCGCCCGCGTTTGAGGACCTGGTAGCGTGTTTTGTGCAGGAGCTCACCAAGTGGATCGAGGCGGCGCTGGTGCGGTTCCGCAAGACGTTCAATGACCTCGGCGCGCTCCAGCTCGAGCGGGAAGTGACTGACATGCTCGACAAGGTTTCGGAGCTCGTGCAGACCAAGAGCCTGCGCGCGTCATTCACGCGGCTCTTCCAGCTTGTGCTGATCGTCAACCTTATGCAGCCCGCCGAGATTGTCGACTACGCAGACAGCATCACCAGCGACTTCACGACCCAAGAGATCGAGACGTTTCTGCGCATGCGCGTCGACTTCAAGGCCGACGATGTGCGGCGTGCAATCGCTGAGCTCAAGCGCGCGACGAAAACACATTAGACCTCCACATAGCATCAATAGAGAGGAGGAATGGAATAGCAGACTGCAAACGAAAAGCCTGTCGGAGTGAACATATTCCGACAGGGAGTAGTCAAATTACCCGAACGCGCCCGTCGGCAGCTGGGCCATGTGCTCATCGTCGTCTTCCTCACTCCCGCTTCCAGCCCCGCTGCTCTGCGAGTCGTCATCGCGCGAGGCACGGCCTTGCTTCTTGCCCCGGCGGCCGCCCTTGCGCACTAAGCCTTCGTCGTCGTCGTCGTCGTCATCGTCGTCATCATCGTCGTCATCGTCATCATCTGCAGTGTCATCGTCGTTGTCGTCATCGTCGCTGGTGTTCGCTTTCATGAATACCTGGTTGATCTTTGACCTGGGCTTCGCGGGAGCCTTTGGAGACGCCTTCTTCTTGGGCGTGAGTACTTTCTTCGGCGTGTGTACTTTCTTCGGCGTGGGCGTCTTGTTCTCTTTCGGGGTTGCTGCCTTCTTCGACTTCGCAGGCGACTTGCGCGGGGTTGAGGCAGGCTCACTGGGTGATCTAGCGTTCGAGTCATCTTCCACGACGGCCTTCTTCTTCGGACGCTTGGTCGGAGTCTTCAAAACGGGTGGAACTTTATCCGCGGAAGCGGTAGTGCCTTCTGCCGCGCTTTCGATCTTGGACTTCTTTGAGCGAGGAGTCGCTTTGAGACGCGGAGTCGGCGCTTCGCTCTCGACGGATGCGGCCTTCGGCTTTGCAAGAGGCTTGGGTTTGGTTCTAACCGCCTCATTGGCTGTCGGAATCTTCACAAGCGCGTCACTCTTCTCAGTCGCACTAGCGTCCTTTGCGGAGAGCTGCACTTTTGGCTTCTTTTTGGCCTTTTCTTCCGCACTGTCTTTCATGCTGCCAGTGATGCTCGGGGTCTTACGCTTTGCGGGGACGGCACTTGGCTTTGGACTACGGACGGACTGAAGCGAAGTGGCAGTTGGCGAGGCAACGCTCGCTACGATCGCCGCGGGCGCGGGTCTCGACGCCTTCCTGGCACTGGCCCCCACCGGGGTCTTCTTACCGTTGCTCTCGTCTTTCTTGCGATTCTTGAGCGCCAGCGCACGAAGCCTCGTCGTCCATACCTGGTCAGCAGTACGCGTATGAGTGGACCACATCCCGCTCTAGTTGGGTCGATACAAACCACGGACCAGCTGCTCGTCATCGGGCATGCACTCCCACTCAGCGCGCTGGAGCCGCTGGATCTCGCGCCGCGACGCCTGGCGATTGGATGGAAACACACAGCGCAGATGAGAACACCGCTCTTATCAACCTATACTACTTCGAACATTACCATCGGGTGGCGGCTCCGCATCTGAGGTTTGGTCTCCTCCAGGAACAGCATCATACCATTCTCGGGCACACGCAGGAACTGCATCCCACACAAACAGAGTCGTTAAAAAAGTGAGTTCACACCATCACGATCTCGCGGCGTCATCACCCAAACGTACCGCATTCAGTCGGCGCACGCGGATCTCCGCGAGCTTCTCCACCATAATGCTGCCATAGACACGCAATCCGTTAGTCTCCATCCTCCGAGGCACAGGTCCTCAGCGCTCTCGAGCACGTACGCCTGGCGGTCCTGCTCATCGCGGAGCTCCTCGCAGGCGCTCTCGTACGCGTCCGCGAGCGCGAGCGCCTGCGTCTGAAGCAGCTTGAAACGCGCTTTCAGAGTTGCGTAGTCTGTGGAGACGTCGCCTCTTGCTGGTGGCGCCACGGCGCCGCGCGTGGCACCGCCGCCTTCGCCGTCGCCGGCCGCGACCTCCATGTTGGTGCGATCGCCAAATAGGTTTCGCAGCTGTGGGGGGTGAAAAACGTCGGTTCGTCATAATATCCACCAATCAGAGTACGTCGTTTTTAGGAGGCACGCACTGTCCTGTAATAGGGGTGGATCGTGAATGGCTACACTTGAAGAGTTCCAAACACAAAACATGGTGACGGTGTTCTACGGATCAAAGTCGCTGCGCGAGCGCGCGGACAGGATGTCGGGCATGGGTGACGCGATGAAGTCGGTACTGAGTCGAACGATGGACGCGCGGCGCTTGCTGTGGCTGCGCGAGGAGAGCGGCGTGAACTCGTCCAGCGCCTCGAGCGCCACGGAGAGCTCGGCCTCGTCGATCATCATGCCGGTCTTGTCAGGCGAGAAGTAGGAGCCGAGCGCCGTGAACATGCCCGCGAGGATGGACGCGACCATGAGCGAGACCACCCACAGCAAGTACCCACCCGACTCGATGACGTGGCCCATGACCGCGCCCGAGAGGCCCGTGGAGAAGTACCCGACGCACGTGATGATGCCTGAGGCACCGGCGGCGATGTCCTGCGGCAGATCGGACGGCACAGTGTAGCTGAGCAGCGTGTAGTTGCCCAGAAGAAACACACTGCAGAAGAACACCAGCACGCCGAGCATCTCGACCGAGCAGGTTGCACTGAAGTAGTACACCATACCGAGCAGCACGGCCTGCAACACCGAGAAGATGCAAATGGGCATCACACGGTCCGACTTGAAGAGCACGTCGCTGAGCCAGCCACAGAGCACGCCGCCCACGAAGCCGCCGATCGTCCATGCGCCACCAATCACGGCCGTGTCGGCGCTGGTCAGCGGGTCGGTTCGCACGGCGTCGAAGAACGAGAGGAACCAGTTGAGGAAGCCGTCGCGCGTCCACGAGAGGAAGAACACGGCCGTGAGGTAGCCGAGGAACGTGTAGTTGCGCAGCAGCTGCTTCATCTGCTCGCTCTTGGACAAGCCGTCTTGCTCCTGCGCGGCATTGTTGATGGCCGAGCGGGAGCCCACGACGAAGCGCACTTTGGTCGACTCGTTCGGCGTGTTCTTGACCCAACACGCAATCGCGAGCGCCATCACCAGCAGCACAGTGCCGGGGATCACGAACACGTACTCCCACCCGAGCGTCGCGATGATGCTGCTGCCCGTGCCGAGCGACAGGAAGTAGCCGCTGGTGAGCATGATGTTGAAGACGCCCGCGAAGATGCCGCGCTCGCCGGCTGTGTACCATGCGGCGTTGATCTTGACCACGGCGCTGGTGCCAAAGCCCTGGACCAACACGTTGCCGGCGTACAGCGAGATGAACAGCGTCTTCTCGAGCACCGCGGGGAAGTCCTTCAGGTGGAAGAGCAGACCGAGCGCGAGGTTACAGATCGCGGCGCCGGCGCACGCGAGCACCATGCCGTTCTTGCCGCCGATGCGGTCCGTGATCTGGCCCGTGAAGGGCGCCGTCGCGGCGTACGACCACGAGCCGGCCGACATGGCCCAGCCCATGAACGACGAGGAGAAACCGAGCGCATCGCGCACGGACGACACGTTGCCGGCGGCGACGTCGTACCGCGCCATGTAGAACGCCGCGTAGGCGACGCCCATGGGGAACCAGTTTTGCAGGCGGCGCCAGCGGTAGCGGCGCGAGTGGAGCGCGCGCGCCTCGCGGCTCAGCTCGACGTCATAGGCCGCGCCGACGACCACGAACACGACGATGATCAGCGAGATGAAGGTCTCGACCGACATGATGCACACTTGCAGCTAATATTTCTTGGGAAGATCTGTGACTGGGCGCACGAAGGGATGGGTGCGCGTTCAAGCCGCCACCGCCACTGGTGGAGGAGGAGAAGTGAGCGGCGCCCGCCATTACGGCAGCACAGGTCGGCTCATGGCCGTTCTTGTTTGGAACGGTACGGTAATCCATCGATGCGGAGGAGAAAACGAACGCGACCGGTGGGAATGGACCAATCACGGCGTGGAGCGCTGGGCGCAAATGCGCATCACAGAGTCGCCGACATGGCGCTGGCGGGGCGACTGGACGGGTGCTGCCCCCGTTCAGGTGGAGTCACACCGCGAAGTGATCCCAAGGCGAGAAATAACGGCTAATAAGGCGAAGGTACTAGATACAGTGGACCACGCTATCTCAGCATTCATGTCGTCCACATAACACCAGTGAGCTGAGCTCCTGGATCGCGGGTCGCCAACAGAATTAGAGCGAGCGGGACCAACATGAACAAGGGCGAGCTGCTCAAGCACCTGCAGCGCGTGGCCGGCGCGGCGACGACGCGCAAGAAGCTTAACGGCATCCAGGTGCGCGCGATCGTGGACGAGCTCCAGAACGTTTGGGCCAAGTCGCTCCAGGAGAAGGGTTCGGCGTCGCTGCCCGGCTTCGGGCGCTTCGACATCCAGAAGGGCAAGGGCACGATCAAGTTCACGCCGGCCAAACTGCTCCAGGACAAGATCGCGGGCGAAGTGTCGTCGTCTTTGGAAGACGACCGCTTTTTGGAGAAGGGCTCGTACGTCAACAGCGACAGCGATGATGAACACGACAGCGACAGCGACAGCGACGATGACGTCGAAAAGCGGTAGATATGTGGTGCGCAACACGCTGAATAAAAATGTGGACTACTAGATCATGCGTACATGGATCTACTTCTAAGCTTTACAGGCTCAGCTGAAGTTCTTCCACGTGCGCCAAAAGCCGACAATGGCCTCGGCGAAACACAGCACCTGGACGAGCGGTTCTGTGGATTCCACAAGGAGCAAAAAATGTGTGTGACTATCGAAAGAACCAAAGATATCAAGTCGAGCGAGCGAGACCAAATGCATACCTGGGATGAGTCCCTTCTTGAGCGACCAGTGCAGACACGTCGGGAAGAAGCAGGCGTTGCGGAACTGCACGTAGTAGAGCTCCTTGCGGCGAGTGCGGATCGACGCCAGCTCCTTTTCGCGCTAGACAGACACGAAGTGCGTGAATGTCAGCTCGCGTGCTCAAACATATCCTCATCATCGCCCATTGGAATGGAAGCAAACATACCTCTTCAGTTGGCATGTCCTTATCCGCGAGTAGCTTCCGCTCGCGCTTCGTGAGGTTGATAATCCTACGAACAACGGTTCTCGTTAGACTCGATAGGGAGGCGAAAGAAGTATGAGGGCTCATCAAGTCGTACCGAAGCTGGTTCGCGTAGAGATCGAGCGCGACGTACGCCGTCCACGCCCAGCACGACTGGTGCATGAACCAATTCGCGTCCATCTTGACCAACTTGGGCGCCCTGGCAAACAACACAGATTGACGCATGAGCTCGTTTCTGTTGCCCTTACCAGCACACATAGAAAAACGCGGGACACGTACATGTAGCCGATGTACGAGATGTTCTCCAGCGGGTAGTACACGAGCATCGAGTACGCCTGCAGCTTGACGATCTGCTGGAGCCGCTTGTCGTCGTCGCCGTAGCACCACGAGCCGTTCTTGATGGCCTCGTACGCCTCGAACGTGCCGGTGAAGCGCGTCACGTAGCGCGCCATGGAAATACTCGACGAGAGCTGCTTGAGCCCCGTGGACACGTCCGAGTCGCGCTTGGACGCGAGCACGAGCAGGTGGCCGAGCGTGCCGGCGCCATACCCGACGGTCTTGGCGAACTTGTCGGCGCGCAGCGTGCCGGCGCTAAAGCGGACGAACTTCTCGAGGTCCATGGGTGCTCTTCGGGTAATGGACGACTATGAGCGGAGAGGCCGGCGACGGCGCGCGGGTGTACTGTGTTGGGTGCTTGGGGCGTTCCGCGGGGCCGAGTGTGCGCGTCGGGGTGCGTCAGCGAGTGGCCGGACACAGGCGTCGGCCAGCTTCAACCGCGCCCGATGTTGACGGGATGGCGTTGACGTCGTCACTTTTCGGGTCCGACGAGAATGCATAATTCTGGCGAGATCAAGCATGGGAGTTTTGTAATAAATACCGGTTTATGACCGGTGTATACCAGATACAAACCGGTATGTACCAGAAGCGGGAAGGTTGCGTGAAGGTGAGAGACAGCGATCACCAAGGAGGCAGCGCGAGATCCAGATGGCTTCGCATATCCCAGCTGGGACTCATTGGAGAAGTGCTCGACCGGACCGGACGAGCTGCCCAACTCGAGAATCTCGAGCACGATAACAACAATAGCAAAAGCGCTTCCCCGGACGTAGTTGTATGGAAGCTGGGGAGGGCACAGTGGATGCGGCCCTCGACTCAAGGGAGAAGCAAAGCTTCAAGCGTTCGTCTGGGTTTCATTGGAAAGTCACCATGACAAGGCCACCAAGTCCCATGAACGCGACCACTCTCCACCAATGAAAAGCTCTTGAAATTAATATGGACCAATCAGATTCTCTGTATAACCGCTGCCTTCGTCACATTGTGACCGACCAGCCTTGTGGCGCGGCCAGCAGGTTTTGGTGAAGATGTCTGGCTCTGGCCTGAGTTTGGCCCCCTGGAAACGCGGACCTATCCAGGCCTACTGGGAGCCGACACACCCTGACGCCTTCTTCACGCACGCGAGCGCGGTGTGACTCCGGAATCCACTTGTTGTTAGTCCACCGATCGCGCGCGACAGGGATCCGGTGCTCCCTGCCTCCTCAACAACAACAGCAAAACACGGCCACCAGCTCCGTGCGTTCAGGTGGCGCGAGCGAACATCTGCAGGCACTGGCCCATTTCACCCCGCACCGTCAGCTGGTAGAAAACCAACAGCAGTCCGGCCTAACAATCCGGAAGAGGCGGACCCGTCGTAAAAGCGAGCAACGCGAGAACGGAGTGAGTAAGGTGCGCCTTATATCGTCTTCCGTCCACCCCGACAAACGCCACGAGGCCACATATCCACCACCTCCCGGCACCGACGCTCCGCCGCTGCTGCCATGTATCGCGACGGTTACCTCGTGCGGCTCTCGGGCCCGAGCTTCGACATCCCGGTATGTTTTGGTCGTCGTTCGGACTCTGGATGGCCACCGTTTAGACCTGGCGCGCTGACTGTTGGTTTCGCTGGATAGACGCTCCACTTTTGCGTATTTGGCGACGGCACGCTGTCCATGTACTCGGAGAAAGGCGGCAAGCTCATGGGCGAGCTGTGCCTCGCGGGCCGCGTGACCAAGGTGCGCGTGGAGAAGAACGCGCCCGGCAAGCTGCCGCACCGCTTCAGCCTCACGGTCGCCGAGGTGATCCGCATCGAAGGCCGCAAGATGAAGCTCGCTGAGACGCGCGCGTTCGAGTTCGCGGCGCCCAACCCGGACCTCATGAAGGAGTGGGCCAACTCGATGCACCTGTGGCGGCGCATGAACTGGAAGGAGCACGTGACGTTCTTTGAGGAGTCTCCGACGATCGACCACGTCGAGGAGCGCGCGCTGCTCCTGAACCAGCTCAAGCTCCACCACGAGGCCAAGCTGCGGCGGTCCGTGGGCGCCGCGACGCTCATGAAGCTGCGCCACCCGATCAACACGATGCGCAGCGTGCAGTCCACGCCCACGATGAAGAAGCTCAAGGAGCGCGTCATGAGCACGGCCACGCGGTCCTCCTCGTGCGCGACGACGACGACGTCGGCGTCGTCATAGAGGCTGGCGCGTCGGCGTGAGCGAGCGCGAATGTGTGTGTGACGTCTGGTCAAGTATGATGGCCGACAAGGGAACGGGGCCATGCTCCTTCCTTCCTTCCGTGTCTGGCCGAACTATTGCGCTAGGTCTTGTGAAATTATTATTTAGGAACCAATACGAATTGAAAGCTCAGCCTCTAGAATCTTTCTCGATGTGGTCGTCTAGAAGTCGTCCTCGTCATCGAGTCTCAGCGCCGTGCAACGCTGTCGCCGTCGTCTGATGTCCCGCTTCACCGCTTCCTCATTAGTTGAAGAGACACCGCGCAGCCACGGGTGACCCAGCGCCTCCGCAGCCGTGAGTCGTTGGGAAGCGTCGACACGAAGCAAGCCGTTGATCAAGTCCACGGCCTCAGATGATGGCTTCCGGATCGTGGCTGGCTGGGAGGCCCAGAACTCTGCCATGTCCCCGCTGACGATGCGGTCGTACCACACGTCTCCGGGTTCGGCTGTCTCGAAGGGAGGGAAGCCGGTGAGCATGATGAACAACACGACGCCGCATGCCCACAGATCCACAGGAGGCCCGCGGAACGGCACTCCGCTGTCGATCTCGGGTGCCATGTAGAGCTGCGTGCCTTCGACGTCGTTTAGCTCGGCCTTGTGGACGTCCGCTGGTGGCAGGATCGTCGCGAGGCCAAAGTCGCACAGCTTGAGGTCGAACTCGTCATCAAACAGGAGGTTCTCGGGCTTGACGTCCCGGTGGACGACGCCCGCCGCGTGGCAGGCCTGGAGCGCCATCAAGAGCTGGCGCACGTAGAACCGACAGGCATCCTCGGACAGCGCGCCAGTCTGCGCGATCAGATCGAACAGGTCACCGTGAGGCGCGTACTCCATGACCAGCATGACGTACGCGTGGCGACTCTTGCGGCCAGGCAGGGACCGAAGCAGCCGCACCACGTGTCGGTGGTCGACGCGCCGCAGCGCATTGCGCTCCTGGACAATGGACTGTACCTGACAGTCCAAGTGACGCAGATCCAAGTCGTTGGACCCGTCGTCGCGCAGGTCGAATGTTGGGAGCTTCACAGCCACGTAGCGCTGCGTGCGCTTATCGAGCGCGAGATCCACGCGGCCCTGAAGGCCCGCGCCGAGCTCCTTGACGACTGTGTAGTCATCCTCGCTGTGCAGGAAGAGGTCCGAGTCGAGATCGACGTCGTCGTGCGGGAACGTCAGAGGCTCTGGATGGGTGTCGCCGGTTCGTTCTGGTGAGTAGAGTTGATGGCTTGGCGTTGGCATGGTGGTCAGTGGTGGCGACATGGATGTCATTTGGGGTTGTTTGGAACTCGGTCGTCTTGTTGGTCGTTGTTTCAGGAATGGACTGGCGGTCGGCCGACACCAAAGACCGAGAACTTGAGGGGGCACGACAAAGAGAGAGCCTGGGTGGCGCTGAAACGAGTCACACGCAGCAAGCCGCTGCTGTCACGGCAACTGCAACCCACTTGGTTGTAGACTCTGCGGCGACGACATGAAATTTCCCGATGGACGCCATCGCCTCGGGTTTGCCTGGCGCCGCAAGCGCGAGCAAAGACACGCGCCAGAGAAAAACACCGAGGCAACGGCACGTGGGGCAGATCGCCAGTCGCGTAAGCGTGCTGTCGTCAACACGCCCGACGGAGATGCGTCATGGCCCACTTCCGTTCGCCGGTCTGGTCCAGACCGACTTGGGGCTCTGACGCATGGCGACGGGATCAACGTCAGGCGAAGGGGCATGTTCAAGTACAGAATGTTGGTCGGCAAATTTTAATCCGCCTTGGATTCTTCAAGTTGAACGTGAGCGAGAGACCAAGTGAGTTTGAAGAACGAATGGTAAATATTCGCGGCGTGGCTGCCTTACGAAGTGTGGGGACTAAATACGAGGGATGCACAATGGGGACTTCCTGCCCGGAGACTATGGTACATGACGCGACGACGGCATTGTGTTCACGGCCGG
>JAMFLL010000656.1:0-29430 GCA_027475725.1 Pythium rhizo-oryzae | reverse complement strand
GCTGAGCCACCCGCTGTGCTTCGAGAGCGGCGAGGAGTACGTGAACGCCGTGCTGGACAACCCGGCGCTCGAGGCCATGGTCGGCCACAAGGAGCGCGCCTCGCTGCGCCGCAGCATCGTCGACTTTGCGCAGCTCGTGGTGGACGGCATCGACCCGTTCAGCGACGCCGCCAAGGCCGCGGTCGCGCAGGTCTCGGGCTCGGCCGAGAACCACCCGTTGTGGCGCAAGCCGTTCGCGTTCCCTGCGGTCGGAAACGTCGCGGTCGCTACCAAGCCGCTGGTCTAGGAGACGCGGCATGCTCTCCCCCTTCCCCCGCACGTATGCGAAGACGCGCGAGCGTGAACAACAGAATCAGAAGCTTGCGTCGTGGTTACTCTTAATGGCTTGAAGTGCGCGGCCGCTTGGCGTCCTGTGGTTTGTCTTCTCCGCCTTGTTCTCCATCGTCGTCGTCGTCGCTGTCCTCCCGGAAGCGCACGTGGCCCCTCGCAGCGGTCGCCTTCGCCGTCGTTGCCTTGATGCTCTTTGTCATCCCTGTCTTGGTCGATGTCTGCGCTGGTGGCGCGGTCACCGTCTCCTCTGATTGGGCCTTCTCACTAGGTCCGGTACCCCCGCCGAGCTGTGCCTTGAGCTTCACCTTCATCTCCGTCCACTGCCGCTTGCCCATGACGCGCAGGCCTCGCAGCGCAGCGTCCCGCTCGGCGTCGGCGACCTGCGCCGCCCGCAGCGCCTGCTGAGCAGCGTCTTCGGTCGCAAACTCGACGAACGCAAAGCCCTTGAACTTGCGGCTCGGCGAGAAGCGCGGCATGCTCACCAAGTTGACCTGCTCGTATTCCACGCAAACCGGCCAGTTCTCAGGATACTGGCTTTCTCCCTACTTCCTTTCAGGTCACGCACCTTCCCAAACCCCGCAAATATCTTGCGCAGCGAGTCGTGGTCGTACGCGTCCGCGTCGTATCCTTCTACGTAGATCGTGTGGGCTGTTCGGTTCCCACGTTGCCACAATCACGAGCTGTCAGCCGCGACGGTCTCCGTTATGAACACCACAGTCCAGCACGCACCGTCGGCGGCGCCCCGCGCGTCGCCCGCGAGCGCCTGCTGCAGCGCCTCGCGCGCGGGCGCCACGGCCGCGTGCGTCTCGTCCACGCGCAGCGCGTCCGACTTGGCCGCGGCCTCGAGCACCAAGCGCTCGGTGGCGCGCAGCGCCTTGAGCTTGTTGAACGACAGCAGCAGCGCCGCCGGCACGAAGCCGTCCTCGTCCATGTGCTGCCGCAGGAACTTGTCCTGGCGCAGGTTGCTCGCGCTCAGGTAGAACTCGAGCTGCCGCTGGAGGCGCTTGCGCACCGACTTGGTCGCCATCGGTGTTCCCGACCAAAAGAGAAAGAAAATAAGAGTGGAGAGACCACGGGAATGCCCACTAAAAAGCACTGAGTTAGCGGAAATATACATACGTAAATTTCCGGAAACGAATCTCCGGAAAAAAAACAGACATCCCCGCCTGTTAGAAGAGCCCGCAGCCCGCGGCGGGCGCGCTCTCCACGGGCGCCGCGCCGTTGCGGTCGAGCACGCAGAGCACGTCGCCGGCCGTCATGCCGTCGTAGTCGCGCAGCCGCGTGCAGATGGACAGACCGCCGCAGCGCGGCACGTCGCGCTCGGCCAACCGCGCCGAGGCGTCGTACGTGAACGCGAACTGCGGCTGGCAGACCACGCAGCCCGTCGTGACCGCCTCGGTGGCCGACGCGAACTTGATCTGGAAGTCCAGCTGGCAGTCGGTTTTGTCGATCGCGCCGCCGATCGCCAGGGGGATGCGAAGGAAACCCCGGCAATCGGTGTTGTCGCGGGTGTACGACTGGCTCTTGTCGACGACGAGCGGCGTAGGCAACGGCGCCGGTGTCGTCTCGCTCGGTGAAGGCGCTGAAGTTGTCCCGCTGGGCGAAGGCGCTGGTGTGGTCTCTTTCGGTGAAGGTGCCGACGTGGTCTCACTTGGTGAAGGCGTCGTCGGGTTACCACTAGGTGACACCGCCGGCGTAGACTGGCTCGGTGACGGCGCCGGCGTCGGTGTGGTCTGGCCGGGCGATGGACCCTGTGACGGCGGCGGCAGACTCGCGACCACGTCGTCGGCGGACTCGCAGCCCACGTGGATCGCGTCGAACGGTCCGGTGGCGTTCACCACACCAACGAGCGCGAGCGCCGACAGCAGCAGCTTCGGGGCGAACTTCATGGTCAGGTGTAGAAGAGAAGGCTACTTGGTGTTGAAACCAGGTTTTCAGTCTGAGCTTGTGCCGACGACGGAGCAAGAGGGTAAATGATGGCTGAGGGGGAGCGCCCCCTCCGTTCCTCCCCGTCAGGGGGAGCGGCCCTCCGTCGTCCCCGTCGAGATTGAGTTCCGGTATGGTCAGACTGTCACTTGGACGGACATCCGTCAGCTCGTCTGGACACTATCCAGAGAGAGTGGTGTTGGCAGAGGACTTTTGTGGATGGCAAGTCAACGCCAGCCCAACCAGCATCCAGGCGGGTGCGTGGAACAGTGCCGGCGTTGAGTCCACCACGTCACAGGATGTGGGCGGAACAGCCCGGCAGGAACCACAGTGGTCCAGCACCTCGCACGTGCTGGAATAGTCTGGACAGCCTTGTAGATAGCGCTGGGATTACTCACGGAAGTATACGGAAGGAACGCGGAAGGAACGCTTTGATACGATGGCCTTCAAGTATGAATCGGAGTTACGCACACCGTCGGGAAGGCCTTGATCTCCTCTTTCAAATGGACACCTCTGTGCGCAAAAACCTCGTCTTCTAAGCTTTTCAAAGAATCTGAAGGCGTAAGGCCCTGTCACGAGAGAGAGAATGCAATGGAGAGACCCAGGAAACGAACGCCCACTGAATTTGTGGAGAACTACAGACCACGCAAACGTAAATTTATGGAAACGAATCTCCAGAAAACCAACCATGCCCGCTCACGTGCTGAGGCCGCAGCCCGCGGCGGGCGCGCTCTCCACGGGCGCCGCGCCGTTGCGGTCGAGCACGCAGAGCACGTCGCCGGCCGTCACGTCGTAGTAGTTGCGCAGCCGCGTGCAGATGGGCAGCCCCCCGCAGCGCGGCACGTCGCGCGTAGCCAGCGGCGCCGAGGTGTCGTAGGTGAAGGCGAACTGCGGCTTGCAGACCACGCAGCCCGTCGTGGGCGCCTCGCTGGCCGACGCGTACTTGATCTGGAAGTCCAGCTGGCAGTCGGTTTTGTCGATCGCGCCGCCGATCGCCTGCGGGACGCGGAGAAAACCCTGGCAATCGGTGTTGTCGCGGGTGTACGACTGGCTCTTGTCGACGACGAGCGGCGTAGGCGAAGGCGCGGGCGTGATCTCACTGGGCGAAGGCGCTGAAGTTGTCTCACTGGGCAAAGGCGCCGGCGTGGACTGACTGGGCGACGGAGCCGGTGTGGTCTCACTGGGCGAGGGCGCCGGTGTGGTCTCACTGGGCGAAGGCGCCGTCGGGTTGACACTCGGCGACGGTGCCAACGTGGTCTCGCTAGGCGATGGCGTCGTCGGGTTTCCATTAGGCGAAACCGCTGGCGTTGACGGGCTGGGCGATGGCACCGACGGATTGGTGCTCGGCGACGGCGCCGGCGTGATCTCGCTAGGCGACGGGGCCAGGGACGAAAGGGGCGGAGGCGTGACCGCGTCGTCGGCCGACTCACAGCCCGCGCGGATGGTATCTGATGACGGGCCGGTGGCGTTAACAACGGCAACGAGCGCGAGCGCCGACAGCAACAGCTTGGGAGCGAACTTCATGTTGGAGAGTGGAAAGAATGAGCAGGTACTGGCCTCTGAGAACGCTGCTAGTGTTGACGAGCGAACGAGAGCGAAAATGAGAGCCGTGGCGTCCGCTCGCTCTTTCAGCCCCCGTCCTCCTCATGGGATAGAGCCCCAGCTCGGTCAGACCGCCACATGGAGCCCAGAGTGGACCAAATGGAGAGACCCCCTCTATCCCGTATGGACACTACAATACAGAAGCAGGCTCTTGCCGGTCGTCCCTGTGTTAGTGTTTGTAGAACAGGAGAGCTATCGGCTGGCTAGCCAACTGGCGGCGCATAGTGGTGCCCACTGTAAGGCCACGAGTAAGGCCACTGGGGTGTTAGTAGAAGCAGAGCAGTCCTCTCAGCTGCGCTTGCGTATCTGCCCGATTGCCGATTGTGCGCGTCCTCGCCCTGCCCTCCATCTGTGAATCTCGGAGATGCCCATGGTGTGTGAATGAGATCTATTGAACGGTAAGAATTCCCTAGCCGCCCTCTCAGGGCCCTCACCTGCTCACCAGTCTATCCGAGTGAAGCTTATTCAGCTTGCCAATGGACGACGCCGGAGTGGAGGTGCCGTTGCAATTGCGCGTGACCTGCTCAAGAAGTAGGGTAGAAGACCTGGCGACTCCGCCGCGGTGGGGTGCTGGCGGCCGCGTCACCATCTCGATCTGTTCTCCTTTGGAACACATCGGACGATCGGATACTACCCAGAGCAGCGTACCGGAGTCTTCCACACCGTGACGACGGTCCGGAGCGTGCGTTGCCATCGGGCGCTGGCAAGGCAGAGTGCGATCCGGACACATGCTCGCGTGGCAGTTGCAGGACCCCTCTCTCTCCCACCAAACGCCGAGGAATACGAGTTGAGAACCCGGGGTCCTCATCACTTGCTGTTACAGGTGTGGAGCTCCTGAGACGACTACTCCAGAGGCGGTGACCACGGCGACGCCGGAGGGGTTGGACCTGAAGCGACGCCACCATTCGACGCTGAGATGGATTTAATCTGTCCAAAAAGGTTTGGGTACATTCTGAAACACAAATCATTGCATTTACCAATACAGGGTGCACAGGTAACTAGCTCAACATAACACGGCATGTGAGGAGCTCCGGCATGGCCCTCTTTGATGCGGCACGAAGGCTCATCGGGATGCCAGGCTGGCAAATCATGGCAGCGCAGCCTCCGGAGCAGTTCTGGCCGACCAAAGAGAGCGCCCGCCCCCCGCGCTCGCGCAGCAGCAGCCCGCAAAACGAACGAACGTGCTCCCATCCATGTCCGCCGCCGTCACCGCGTCCAGCTCGTCCGCCGGCGACGAGGAGCGCGGTCAGCAGGACGCGCCGGCGCCCATCGCGATCGACCTCGCGGTGCGCTTCGGGCGTCTCGGCGCCGTCTCGGCCTGCGTTCTGGGGCTCGTGGCCACGCTGACCGTGGTGCTCAACCGCGGCATCGTGCTCGGCCACCTGGATCCGACCACGACGACCGCGGACGCGCAGAAGCAGTGTGTGGACGACTTTAATTCGTACACGGGCAACGTGGCGGCGCTCTTCGGCAAGCCGATTGAGCTCTTCGTCGCGCTCGCGGTGCAGCTGGTGCTGCTGCGCGCGCTGGCGGCTTCGATGCTGCGCGCCCAGCCGAGCTGGAAGCTGGACGCACTCGCGCTCGCGCTCAGCGCTGGCGTCGGCTTCCTGCTCAACAACAGCCTCAACGCGCTCAACGTGCAGGCGCAGCCGCCGACGATCGAGCCGAAAATCTCGGCCGCGGACCTCGCGTACGCACCCGAACTCGGCATCGCCAACGCGACGGCGCGATCGACAAACCTCGCAAACACGGTCTCGGAGCGCACCCCGCGGAACCCGATCACCAACACGGCACTGCGTAACCTCGTGCTGCCGCGCGTCGCTATCGCGAAACCATACTGCGACTGGTCGAGAAGCCAGGAACTCGTCGGCTTCCAGTCCTTCCCCGACTTGGTGCTGGAGTACGGCTTCTCGCAGCGCGACTGGCAGGACCGGCTGATCCCAGAGGCGCTGTCGGCCAAGCAACTGCGCATGGTCGTGAATGCCACCAACCAGTCCGATGCGGCCGCTGCCGCCGCTTCCACTACTGATACTGATGACCTGCCCATGAACGCGTCGCTCGCCGCCGAGCTCTTCGTGTACAGCATGCTCGTCTCGCCCCACGTGTTCCCGTGGTCGGTGGAAGCTGGCTTTTGGGACAGCGCGGACATCGCGCGACGCTACCCGGACGGACACGTCTCGGATCCGCTGGCGCGCGTGACGGGCCTGATGCCTCCGCTGGACGAGACCGCGCAGCGCAAGTGGTTCCTCCGCGCGAGCCAAGTGGCGTTGATGCGCCGGTTGAACAACGCCACCAACACGTCCCAGTCGGATGTGGTCGTCGAGTTTTCGCATGTCGACATCTCGCCGACGCTGCGCTTTGACGCCGTCACGATCGAGCTGGAGGTCGATCCGGCGCGGGTCGCTGACGAGACGAAGAACTCGACGCGCTTCAACTACGTGTTCCCGAACAACCATTGCGGGCCGTGGCCGATGCGGTGCATGATGCGGAAGCCTCTTCTCGTGCCCACGAATGAGGCCATCTACGACCCGCCGGCGCAAGTGCAGGCGTTCGGAGCCTGCGTGAACGCCGACGGGGCGGAGGTGGTGACGACCAGATCCACGCAGTTTCCCCACGCTCTTTTGGACTGTGACAATGTGTCCAAGACATCGCTGATGGTACTGAGCGTAGGCAAACGATTCGTTGCCGATTCGATCACGCAGGACGACACCTCAGACGTCGGTGTCATCAGGAACATGCGCCGAGTGTTCACGTACACAATGGCCAGGCTCTCGTGGGACCTGACGGATCTGACCGACGTGTTTAGCGCCGAGTGCACCATGGGCGTGGGCTTGTGCCACGGTCTGCGCTTCCCATTGGGGTCAGCGGGGGCGGCGAACCAAAAGCAAGAAGTCATTATCGGGGCCGACGCGCTTCCCACTCGACAGATGATCCCACCGAGCTTCCAGTGGAAACCGCGGTTTGCACCGCTCGTCAAGCTTCATGAAGGAACATCCACGCCGGTTGCATTACCACCGCTGTACGACGCGTTCGCGGGAGATCCTCTCCTCCCGCACAACATGAGCACGATCACGTGGAGTGTCGATATGATGAAGAATGATACGTGCACGTCGTTCATCGAGGAGCGGCTCCAGCTGATCCTGAACAACCACATGTACATCGAGCATGGTCTCCAAACCGCGTACACGGCTGCGACGTTCTTCCTCTTCCAAAACGGCGTCGTCAAGGACGTTGTGGAGCTGAACGACGAAGCCAAGCGCCAGTCGCTCAACTTCCAGCTGAACACCCTGAGCGTCGCGCTACTGGCGTCCATCCCGAACCAGAATGCATGGCTCACGCTTGGCGGCTGTGGCCTGCTACTCGTCAGCCTCAGCGGCGTCATCGCATGGGCGTGGGCCACGTCCGCGAAAGGGGGCACACAAGCGACCGGCCGTGTGGGGCTGGTTACGGCGCCCCACGCCGTTGCTCGCGTCATGTTGGACTCGGTGCACTTCCCCTCGGCGTTTCTCCACCGCCGCGTGGTCAGGTCTCCCGGCCACGATGAAAGCGAAATCGAAGAGCAGGCAATCTCAGTTGAGGGCTTCCTCATTGACGGATTGACACTGCAGCCGCCACCGTCTAGCGTGACGAGCGCCACCGCTTCGTCAAAGTAGACTCAAGCAAACATGAATGCACCGTGTATGAACTTTTCAAACACATCGTCGGACGGTCTTCATCCAGACAGACGGCATCCAAAGCGCCAGGTCTTTGATGAAGCTAACGGGCGACATGGACACACCACCCGACGAGTCCAATGTCGTGATAGCTAGGCAGCCACGACACGAGTGTGTCAGAGGGCACGATCGTGTCCCAGCTCTGAAGCTGGGCGCGCAGGTTGCGATACGAGTTCTTCACGGGCTTGGGCGCGACCGTTGCGCCAGAGTTGTGCTGGATGAACGCGAGATCGTCGGGCTGCGCGCGCTGCGCCAGGCGATGGTCGTACCGCACGGTCGCCGCGTCGGCCATGGCGTCGGTCTTGATCCACTTGACGTCTTGGGGCCATGCCACGCTTTCGCGGGCTCTGAAGAAGCCCACGATCGTCGCCAGCTTACTGTCCTGTCGGTACTTGCGGGTCGTGAAGATCACGCGTGCGCCGCTGGCGGCCACCATGCGGGTAAACTTGAGCAAGTCTTCAGTGAGCGTGCCCGGGTACGGCGGGTACAGCGGCACGGCCACAGCGCCGGCGTAGAAACAGCCCCGGCACGCCAGCGCAACGTCGAGTCCCGGAGGGAAGCACAGCACGACGCAGTCGCCGCTTCGGAAGCCACGCTGGTGTTGCAGCGTCGCGGCGATGTGGAGCACCGCGGTGCGCCACGGCGTCCACGTCTGCAAACGAGTAGTTCACCGTCACTCTGCCTGCGTCATCGAGAAATGTGTAGACGGTCTTGCTGTGGAGGTGACTTACACTGGCCGTTCACTGGAGCTGGCGAACGACGGTCTCCGAGTTGCTCAAGGCGGTCATGGCAGTACAATTGGGGAGGGGAAGGAGTGTGAGAAGAGAAGTGCAGATTCGCAGATGAACAGGAAGCACACGGGCTCGGCTCCATTATCACGCTGGAAGACCGGACGAGAAGCTGTTCGGAGCGCTCGCGCCAGTTCAACCGAGGAAAGAATGTCGTCTCTCAGCTTCTCACATCGTGCGATATGGGAGTTTGGCTACAACAGCCCACCAAGTTTGTCACAAAGGGGCTGCGGCTGATTCCAACTAGACCCCCGTTGGCCAGAAACTCGCGCGTAAAGCGCCGTTACAACCCAGTTTCCCAGTGCACTTTTGCCTGGGTTTACAGTAGCTCAATACGGCAATTTCGTCCGTTGAGGCTGCTGGTTTCTCTGTCTCGCCACCAGCTTATCTGATCCTGTGGAGTCCTCACCCCCTCTTGCCTCCTCGCCCCTCTCAAATGGCTACTTGGGTACACAAAAGTGGATACATGGGAGACTGTGGGGCTTAGTTTTGACCAATAGCAGGCATCACGGATGTCAGTTGTTGCCGTCGGTTGGCAGAGCCCCGAATCCCGCCCAGTGGTCGCTCCGTGGCTGGTGGGCCGACGCTTCAGGCTCCAACGGTCGCGCCGTCATCCCGAGGCTCCAAGGATCTTGTGGTGCAAACCGAAAGCACAACTCACCGGATTGGCCGCCGACTCGGAACTACACGTTTGAGAGCAAGCACGGTGAGGCGCACCAGTCGAGCGGCCATTGCGATGGGTTGATCACCACGCGGCGCGTCACGCTCGGCCCGGCCAAATCGAAGATGAGACGGACCAAGTCCGCGTCGAGCTGCGCGCGCGCACCGTCGCGGTCACTTCGCGCCAGTACGCTGAGCCACGCGCATTTGGAGGAGGCAGCACACACGAGGCGACCGTCAAAGACCACTGCGTCGTCAGGACCGTTGTGGATGACCGTGAGGACGCGCAGCGTTCGCGCTCTTGCGATCGTGTGAGCGCGTCCAAGTGGCGGCGGAGCGCGTGCCAGTTCATGCTGATGTCGATGTAAGTATCGGAGACCTGGATGCGCACGGAACGGAGTCGCGGCAGCGACAGTCGCTGCCGCTGAGCGACTGCAGCCACGCCAAGCAACCATCAACGACGCGCCTTTCACAGACGAGCCCCAGGGACCGCAGCACCGGCATCTCGGGCATCTGATCAAAGCCACGGCCCAGCGAGACTGCCATGTCCAGCGACACGAGCTGGGGGCAACGCTGCGCCACGTCACGCACCGCAAACGGCGAGTACAGCAATGCGCTCAAGTGACGCAGCGGCGGCCCAAACAACGACAGGATCCACGCCATGTCCGGGGCCTGTGCCGCGAAGTCGTCCAGTGTGAGCGTCGCGAGGCACGACGAACGCAGTGTGCCGCCTTCGACACTCGTGTCCGTGAGCTGGGTCACGTGTCGTTTGTGGACCCATCCGAGTCCGACACCCGCGACCACGACCGCGAGGTCGTCTTGGTCGGCAACGGCTGGTTCCTGCTGTGTGAGCTCCTCCAGCGTCGTGGTCGTGTCGCACAGCTCGACGTTGCAACCATCTACGAGCCGTGAAAGCACCGTGCGTTTGTCGGGCGAGCGCACGATGGCGCCGTGCGTGAGCTGTGCCGAGCGTCTCACTCGGTACGCTCCGTCTCTGCCGTTGGCACTCGTCGCAGCTACCTGGAGATGCAAACACAGCGCTGCCAGCAGCGTCGGCGTTGCCTGTACGACGTGACACAGCCTCGGCCAATCGAGTTGCGCATCTTTCTTGCGGCTCAGCTCGAGCGTGCGCCAGGATGTGGTCGCTGTCAACGGGTGGGTCGCCGCATACAGAAGCCACAGTACGTCCGCGTTCGTTGCCACCGCCACGCGTAGCGTCTTCAGCGTCCGGGATCGCGGCAGCAGCGTGCAGAGACTCGCGAAGTCGAGCGTCGCCGACGCCATCGCGCCAGCCCACGGGTGCGTGAGATCCAGCAGCGTCAGGCGCCCACGTAGGTCCGTATCGGCAACGCCAATCGCAGCAGAGAGAAACGCCACCAGCGGGGGCCTGGCAGATACGGCGCATCGGCCACCGAACGAGCGAGGCAACAAAACGTCCAGTGAGAACGCCGTGGGCAGCTCCGTGCACAACCGGCCGAGCAGGCGCAGATTCATGGACGAGATGGGCCCGCGGTGCGGCGCGTTCCGCACGCCGTTGCTCCTGGCCACGACCACACCAACCCACGCAAACTCGCTCTGATCCATCGATGCGGAGGCGACCGCCGACGCGACCACCGCGTCCACGAGCAGCTTGGTATCGCTCGCCAGCCGCGCGAATCGGAATGAGACGACGCATTCAATGGCGCTTGGCTGCACCTCCACCAAAGGCTAGGCCGCCAACAGTTTCCTCGCCTTCGCCGAAAGCGCACGGCGACGAGACTGCGGTGATGTGAAGAGCGCGAGTATGCTGGCTTCAAACAGGCGCTGGCTCGCGGCGCCGTCGAAGTCGCTCGCGTTGGCCGCGTCGCTCGACGGGTTCCAGTCCAGTACCACACGCGGGAAGCGCACGGGGCGCACGCGCAGCGCGCTGTCGGTCTCCGGCGCGAGCGTGTCGCTCCAGAACGTAAAGTTTGCTTCGAATGAATAACCACGACAGCCGCTCAGCGCGTAGAGCAGCACGAGCGCTTCGCGGACGAGCGCCACCGGCGGCATGCGAGATGACGGCCGTCTCTGGAGGTCCGTTGATCCCGGCGTGAACTCGAGCACGAGCGTGTCGTAGAAGCGCTCAAAGCCCTCGTCAGGCAGTGGCGCCGCGAGCCACACACGCGCCACGCCCGCACGGCGCAGGCAGTCGTCGCCGTGGAGCACGACACGCCGCGCGAGCGCCTCGGACGGTCCCATCATGGTTGTGAAGAAAGAAGAGAACTGGCAGTGAGGGAGAAAAGTCACCTCTTGTGTGGGCGGGTCTATCCCAGTCGTCTCTTACCAATCACTCACACATCTCTCTCTTCCCGCGATTTAAGGCATGAGTCTCCCGTTTGCCACGGGCCTCCGATGAAGTCTTTGGCCTCAACCGCTTGCTGGAGCATGGAGAGTGCAAACTGGGAATCCACAGCCTGCCTCCAATACTCTTGCTTGCGGTACGCCTCTTCCTTCGTCACATCCAATGGATCCAAATATGTGCGACGCAGCCGATCGCTCTGTTCGTCATCGGCCCGCGCTCCCCGCGACGTCGACAGTAGTGTACTTGCATTGCCGACAGCACTCACACTCGCCACCACCTTTGCGCGAATCTCCTCGATGCTGTTCCGTGTGAACTCCCGCACACTGCCTCCAGAGTACTGGAAGCGCTCAGCCATGCCCGTTTTCGTGTCCTCTTGAGTGATGGGGTCCAACACGATCTTTTCCCACTGCTTCAAGGTCGCCCCAAGTAAATAGAGGTCGTCTTCGCACCAGCAAGGGTAGAGGTATCGTGTAATGTGTCCGAACGCTTCGTCACTGGGGTTCACTTGCTGGGATGTCGCGAGCAGCTGGAAGTTCTCCAAGGAGGAGGGAAGGACGCGGTAGATAAAGCCGTCCAACATGCGGACAGTATTGAAGTCTTTGCGGCGCTTGAGCGTGACGAACATGTCGATCGCTTCGCTTTCTAGGCAGCGTTGCTTCGAGAACCACTTCACACGGATGTCTTCATAGCATCGCAAGAAGAAGACGCAGTAGCGAGGGGTCTCCCCGCTCAATTTGCGCACCACCAGCACGTTCTTTCTCCCAACGAGTGCGACATAGAATGCGAGAAGGCAGAGCATCGTCGACTTGCCGACGCCCGGAGATCCCCACACGATGTTTCGCTTTCTCGACTCGCCCAATAAGGCCCTTCGCAGCATCGTCGAGAGTTGGCGCTCCTCCTCGCGCCAGAAGAGCTCGCCTGTTGGCGTGCAGCCGCCCAGCGGCTCCATGAACGCGTGGATCAGCGGAATCTTGTAAACCGCGCCTGGCTGCCACGTCGCGAGCTGCGCGCATTCGGCCTTGAGAGCATCTAGGTTTTCCAAGTCGTTCATGCGCGGTAACCTTGCGGGCGGAGGCGATTCGCCCAACACACGCTGCACCACTGGCGCCGGTGCGGCCGCATGTGCCGGAGGAGGCGCGCGCGGGCGCTGCACGACGATGGGGGCGGCCGTATCGTTGCCGCAGTCGCTGATGGAGTCGTCCACCGCCAGCTCAGAGCCCGCGCGCGCCGCTGCGGCATCCGAGAAGACGCGAAGAGAAGTGTGCTTGACGCCGGAAAGAATCGAGTCTCCGAACAGCTTCTTGATCTCCAGCGTGAGCACGGCGACCATCGGGTGTTGGACCGGCACCAAGGAAACCTCATCGTCCAGGCTGTGGCCGTCGGCGCCGACGAGCGCGACCCACTTGAACCCAGGCGGCGCCGCGTTCATGCTCCCGCTCCGCTTGCTTTCTTTCTCTGCGGCAACCGAAAACCTGTCGCGTTCCATCATGTCCGTCAACGTCTACAACCCATTCCCGCGCTTGAGTGCCGATGAACGCCTCGAGTGCGCTCGTGTGGTGTAGCGAGCGCAACGCCACGATGTTCGCGGCGGCGGAGCTGGAACTGCTCGCCATGACGCTGCTCTTCTTCCACGAGAAGCGCTGGCACGCGCAGGCGCTGGTGGGTCACGACACGTTCGTGCATAACACGTAGATGTGGTACAGAGCCGACCGGCTGCACATTTGTGAGGTTGGAGCAGATTACGCTGATTCCGGAGCGGCTGCCGAAGCGTTGACCGCAGGCGCTAGGACCATTCGTCGCGTGCGTGTTGCGTGAGAATCCAGCGAGCGGGCGTTTGCTCGTTCTCTCGACCAACACGGCGAGCATTGGCGTGTTGCTCCGTCTCTGACGAGCCGCTCCCAGCTCACGTTGAAGTTGGCTGCCACAAGTCACACGGTCTCGTCACCGCCGCCCGTGGCCACCAATGAGCGTCGGCACCGCCTTCGTGTGACTTGCTGCTCGAGCGTGCAGGTCGGTACCGTACGATGCAAGTCCAACGCCCCGTTTCAAGCAAAGGGGAAGGCAATTGGGTACACGGCCGCCGCTCACATGCCGACCGACGCTCTGAACCCACCAAACCCCGTGCAGAGTGCTGGTCAAAGTCGTAGAGAGGCCGTTGGACAGAGAAGGAGATTCTTCTCGCCCTCTCGAAGAAGATCTGTCTTCGTGTCTCGCCTCAAACCCCCTGCGTAGGCACTCCACACTTGTGAATCCACCGGCGACCACACACCCAGAAGCCACCAAACGACTCGATGGGACGACTGGCGCGCCACCTCCACGTGGGCGTGCGCGGCTCGGTGCGGGTCGAGCTGGAGCGCGAGACGCTCCAGGCCGGCGACGTGCTCCAGGGCTCCGTGTTTCTCCGGATCACCAAACCCATCGCCAGCGCCCGTACGTCTCCGCCCCCTCCGCGGCTCTCACTGTCTTCGTGTCTTCTTCTGACGACTGTGGATCTTCCCACACACGTAGAACTCGTGGTGTCTGTGCGCGGTTTGCAGCGCCTGATTTGGTGGACGGGTGGCGAGGTCCGCGTCCCGCACTGGCGCACGCACCGCCATCTCGAGCACACGGTGCGTGACGATGCATACCATGGCCGCTGAAGCCACCACACGAATGCTGCTGACCCGCCTTGTGTTTTGCGTGGTGCTCCCTAGATCGTGCTCGCGCGCCCGGGCGCCATGTTCCTCGACGGCGAGCTGCAATACCCGTTCTCGTTCAAGCTGCCACCAGCGCACGCGCTGCCGCCCAGCGTCAAGTTCAAGCGCTGCCGCGTCGACGATCTCGAGGACGTGCGCGTCAAAGTGGCCTACGAGGTGCAGGCCTCGCTGCTCGTGGACGCGGTCGCGACCGCCGACCTGTGTGCGGCCGCGCCGTTCGCGGTCGTCGAGCCCGTGCCGCGCGGGCTCCAGCGCGACAGCCAGCCGGCCGCAGCGCAGCAGGACGACTGCGCCGTTAAGCTGCTTTGGTTGTCGCGCAGTGGCGCGTGTAGTATGCGACTGGCGGTCGACGCTGACGTGCTGGACCCGCAGGCAACTGTCGAGGCGCAGGTGCGCCTCGCGCTGCACACGACGCGGCGCCTCAAGTACGTGCGCCTCGCGCTCTACCAGGACGCCACAGTGGACCGCCAGTGCGGCGAGAAGCGGCTCAAAAAGGGCGCCAAGCGGCTGTGTAGCCGTCGCTTCGAGCCGGTGGCGCTCGGGCTCTCGCCGGATGAGCCCAACGTCAAGCTGGAAACGACGCTACAGCTGCCGCTGTCACCATTGGACAAGCCCAAGTGCGGGCCGCTGGTTCCGACGCTCGAGTCGCGCTTCTTGGCGCTCGGATACCACGTGGCGCTCGAATGCCATTTTGCGGCGGCCAGCACGACGCGCGTGCGTGTGCCCGTGGGGATCGTGGGCGACAAGGCCCAGTGGAAGCTTGCCCGCCTACTGCAGCCAGAAGCCAAGAGCATCATGTACACGTAGGTCCAGGAGATGTGTTGTCAGTGAGTCACATTTGTTCACAAATATCAAAAATCGAGTGGGTAAGAAAGCGCCTACGCATCAGCAACTCTCTCCCCCCTGCAGTGATCCCCGCGGGGCTTAGTTGTCGTGGAAGGCGCAGCCCTTGGTGTCCTCGATCGGCGAGCCGCCGTTCTCACGCAGCACGCACATGAGGTCGTACGCGGTGAGGTCGGTGTAGCCGCCGAAGCGCGTGCAGAGCGGCTTGCCGGCGCAGAGCGGCACGGTCTGCTTGCTCAGATCGGTCGAGTTGTCGTACACGAACTTACCGCCCCACTTGGCCTCGCAGACGACGCAGCCCGCGGTCAGCTTGGCGTCGGTCTCGGTGAACTTGACGTTGTACGGCAGGACGCAGTCCTCCTGGCTGATGTCAAAGCCCGGGCGCGGCAGGCGCAGGTAGCCCTGGCAGTCGCGGCCCTCGGCGAGGTACTCCATGTACGGGTCGAACACGCCCGGCGCCGGCGTGGTCACCTCTGGGGTGGTCGGCTCCGGCGTGGTCACCTCCGGGGTGGTCGGCTCCGGCGTGGTGGGCTCCGGGGTGGTCGGCTCCGGGGTGGTCGGCTCCGGCTTGCCGGTGGTTGGCTCCGGCTTGCCCGTGGTCACCTCGGGGGTGGTCGGCTCCGGCTTGCCGGTGGTGGGCGCCGGCGTGGTCTGGTCGGGCTTGCCGGTGGTGGGCGCCGGCGTGGTCTGGTCGGGCTTGCCCGTGGACGGCAGCGGCGTGGTGGGCTCCGGCTTGCCCGTGGTCGGCAGCGGCGTGAGGTCGGCGCCGGCGTCGTCGCAGCCCTTGCGGATGGTGTCGGCGGCGTCGGCCGTCACGGCCGCGAGCGCGAGCGCGCACACGAGGAGCTTGGCAAAGACCTGCATGGTAGAGACTGGAAAGGGCACGAGTACTGTCGAGCAGTGGGGAAGAACGCGAGTGGCGTGGAGCCACCGGAGGGCAGGCGGGGCCGGGCCGTGGCACGGCGTGGCAGTGCCAGCTGCATGGAGGGATCATTCGGATCCGCTCGCTCTACGCCCCCGAGAGCACCACACACGGCCGCCGCCATGTGGTGATACCTGGCCCGTCGCGCTCACACTCTGGTCAGTCGGTCGTCGTGTTGTGGGCGCATTTGCGTCTTTTCAGCCAATGGATGAGCCTCATTTCCGCCAGTTGGTGACGTGGATGGCCCGGCGCTGCGCCTTCGGCGATGTGTGTAACAGCCAAGCCATCACCCGCGGCGGTTCCATTCGGTCAGTCTAAAGATTCCCAACGAGCCGCGTTCACAAGGAGTAACACAGTGGACGCTGTCGCTCTGAATGCGAACCGAAGTCGGAAGAGGGAGGAGAGGAGCACACGCGCTGCATGCGAAACCCACCCGCGCGCATGCAAGCCGGCCGGTTGTGCCGCAATTTATGGGTGCTGACAGGTTATTACAACCGAGAAGGAATGACCACGAGACGCACGATTCGTGCACCGCCGGTATAAGGATTCATCGAGATTCTCTCGTCTGGTTTGGGTTGGAGAGAGCTTCGTGGTCTTGGACTTCCAGAACACGGCATGCTCCACCGTGGCAGCAACCGAACACCAAGTGCAGCACGGCTGGTCTCGCATGCTCAACGCGTGACTCGGGCTTAGAGGCGGCACAAAAAGGATCGTCAACGCCGGCCAGCACCGCCGGTGGTGCCTCCCCAAACTGTACGTTCGCTCGCGGTGCTGCACACGGCAGCAGGTGGCGGCGGACGGCTGCCGTCGAGCCAGCATGTGCCAGTCACGCGAATAATCAGACCGACCTCCAGAATGCGACTGCCACGGCTCGTGCGTCACTCGCCAGGCCGTTACAAACCTCGTTTGTATCCGCTACGCGCGTAGACATGTTGAAGTGGACACACCTTTGACGTAAATTACAGAAATGGGCATGACAGCGAAAGGGCACCAAATTTGGATCTGTTTCCAGTAGGTATCACCATGGGCAACGGCACGCGGAGAAGGATGCCTGAAATACCTGCATGTACTCGAACCGGAGGAAGGTGCGGAGCCACATTTCTCAGGCCCTCGGGATGTCTCCACCAGTGCCCAGCCTAGACGGCCGATCTCCATCGGTTTCGGCGCCGCTGGAAATAGCGCCACCGGGGCTCGCAGGAAAGAAGCCCAATCGCAGCCGCCGTTCTGCGCCACGCAAATGCGCGCGGCGACGGCCATCCACAGACGGGATCTTCCTCTCTCTCTCACACACCCACCCACGGCCGCCCCAGGGACGCGCAGGCATGTTCGACGACCTGCTCAAGCTCTTCCGCAACAGCCCGCGATGGGTCAACTCGCCCCTGGCGCGGCGCCTGGGCTTCGCGGCCGCCGACGCGGCGTTCGAGGACTGCGATGAAGGTGCGTTTGCTTGGTGAATGACGTCACGTGGAGAGACACGGTGGGACTCACACTGGATGCGCGGGATGATTCGCAGAGATGGAGGAGAACTCGAACTGGACCAAACTGATCACCTCCGGCCACCGTCCGCCCGTGCGCAGCGGCCACTCGTCTCTCGTTGGTGCGTGGGGGAACCCAAGCAGCAGGAGGATTTTCTGTTGGTGGTATACTCACAGTTGCTTCATGCTCCAGTCGGCGACACGATGTACGTCTTTGGCGGCTACAACGAAGGCAACTGCCACAACGACATCTACGCGTTCGATCTCATTCGCCACCACTGGACCCACATCGAGACCTCCAACAGCATTTCGCCAGGTACGGAAAGCCTCTTCGGATGCCCACACAAAATGACACGCTGATTCTGACGGAGGATGATGAATTCTGCTCTGCAGACGGCCGTGCGTCGCACGCGTGGTGCGCGTCCTCGGACCAGACCAAGATCTACCTGTTTGGCGGCTCCGGCCCGCACTGGGGCCAGACCAACATGGGTAAGCTGCTCCAGTTCAGCATCAAGGACAAGAGCTGGTCCATCGTCGAGGCCGAGGGCTCCCAGCCGCCGCCGGGCTACGGCCAGAGCCTCTGCGCGATCGGCCGCAAGCTCTACCTCTTCGGTGGCACCTCGGGCCACGTCTACGTCAACGATCTCTACGTCTTCAACGAGGACACCAAGACCTGGAAAAAGGCGGAGACCGACGGCCAGCGCCCGAGTCCGCGCTACAAGCATCAGGTCGCCGTCGTGGGCAACCGCATGTACGTCATCGGCGGCGGCCTTTACGATCCCCCGAAGGGCCCGATCGACACGTACTACCTCGACACGGAGACGATGGCGTGGAGCGCGCTCGAGTGCAAGGGCAACATGCCCAACTCGCGGATCGCCCACACGATCGCGCCGCTCTCGCGCCATCCGGAACGGCTGGTCATGTTTGGCGGCCGCGACGACTCGGGCCGGCGGCGCAATGAGATGAGCGAGCTGAACGTCGAGACGGGCGAGTGGACGATCTACGAGGACGAGTGTGGCACACCCGATGCGCGCGACTTCCACACGGCGGTCATGCACGAAGACCAAATGTTCATCTTCGGAGGCTCGAACGGTGTTGAGCGCAACAACGACGTCTTCCGCTACACGATGATCCACCAGCCGCCGTCTTTGCTGATCCTCGCTATGCAGTCACTACGCCAGAACCTGGATGTGCCGACGGCAGAGCAGCTCCAGGCACTTCCTTTCGAGTTGGAGATCGGCCTCAAGTACATCAACCCGCACGTCCGGTCGCCGTACAACACGACCTGGTACATGCAAATGGACGAGAAGAACGACGTCGTGCGCGCGCCGGTCATGTGATCGAGGTTTCTTAGAGCTAAACTCGCATATTTATGAAGGCCTTGCAATGAAATAACTTATTGGGACGTATATGGTTCCCTCGAGATAGCCGATTATGTCGTGCGGAAAGCTCCCGATTTACTGGACTATTCGTCGGAGTCAGCAACACCACCAGCGCATAGCTGGATCGTGCACTCCGCTTCCGGCATGCAGGGGCTATCGATGACCTTGCTGGATGTATGGCAGGCGCGTGGTTAAGATTAATGCCACCCATGTTATGAAGAGTGCAGTGTCACTGACCAGATTCGGTTTTCGCCTCGACCCTTCTTCATCTGTTGGAGTGCAGATCAGTGTCATCCATTGCTAATTGCCAGGCACTGGTGTGTGAGAGGCTTACAAGAACCCGAGTGTGAACTGCATGCGACATCACATGGCCTCCTGTGACAAGCAAGGATATCAAGAATCTATGGTGCTCGCAAGCAGACAATCGCATACTCACCGACGGGCTTCATGACGGGTCCAAACATCGAACTCGCTCCAGGGTCTGCCATGACTTGGTTCACGACAAGGACAGCAATGTTGAACTCCTACAATGACGAATGATAAGCGGATGAAGTTGAGCTACCAAAGACTGGCTCTCTTACCTCTGCGAGCTTGACTAGTCGAATGAGGTGCTGGTTCAACCGCTGCTGTCGCTCGCTCAGCTCACCACTGAAATCGCTTAAAATAACACAAACCGGTATCTAGCAGTTCAGGGAGCTCCATACCGTCCAGAAAAGTCAGTTCGGAATAACGCAGTGACAGAATCGATGATCAGAAGACGAAATGGGCCTTGGTCAGGGTCCTGAAAGTAAGAAAGTGAGCTTAACACAGTCGTTGAAGTTTGCAGGCCTTGTGAATCATGTGTACCGCAAACAGGACACCTAGCTTCACCACGAGGTCCATTTGAACGTCGTGACTGTGCGCTCTGGACTCGGAAAGACATGGACAGATGTAAGATGTAAGTTTTTCAAGCGTAGAACGCCGATGCTTACCGCGCGACGATAATGTTGTCTAAGATTTCGGCGGGGTCCTTACGTTTACGAGCCGTGGTTTCAGTTAGTAGTTCGATAAAGGTTCCGATGCTTGTACTGACCAGATTGTAGCGCTCTTTTGCGATCTCAGCAACGCGTCCCTGAAGTGCAGAGCCCGTCAGCTATCTCAATTCGGCCAACGTCCACGCCACCTCCTTACCGGTCGGAATGTGCCCTCGGTGTCTACAAACGCAACTTTTCCTGGCGTTTTGCGTAGCGACAAGTTGCGATAATGAGGTTGACAAGGTCCAACACAGAGGGTGAGATAATACATACCACCTCCACCATCCTGCGAACGTGGGAGCTGTGTCGTGACACAAAGCTAGAAAGCCGAGACAAGTGAGATGAGAACGATTTCTTCAGTCAAGCCACCTGATTTGCAGTACCGTGTGACACAGTTGTGTTTTCCCCGTGCGAAATTCGCCGTGAATCTGAGCGGCAGAGAAGTCAGAATAATTTAAGCTAGGACAAGTATGGTAATTTCGTGGCCACACCTCAGTCAGCGACATCGTTTCCAGTCCTCCGCCGAGAATGTGATCAAGCTCTGTGGAAACAGTGAGCTCGAGTTGAGCCTGAAGCAGCTCACAAACATCACAATCGCTGCGTACGCTTTGATCCCGTCGTGATGAAGAGTTTGTTCTTGCTCTTCAGATAGAGGGTATTAGCCGACACAAAGCCCCCCTTGTCTGGCATGAGCTGATAGAAACGCGTTGAACACAACGCTGATTCACAGCCAATCAAGCCGAGGGCACCTTACCCTTTTTCCTGCCTGAAGAATCTAAACGGAACGCACTCTTTTTAGTTCTTCATCTCAAGCAGCTAAGGATCGGATATGAATCGCACCTTATCGAGCTTTGCCTCGCTGATTCCCTTGACGCTTAGCAGCTTTCGTTGGGAAACTTGGAAAAGCTGGCCAATCGTCACGAAGCCGTCTTCCTTGAGCTTCGCGATATCTGTCGCGTTGATACCTGCGTCTTGCAGCAAGTCGATCGGTTCGAACGAGCGCGCATCGTCCTCTTCCTCTTCGTCGCTTGCCTCCACGACGGCGGGTTCCACCGCCTGACTCGCTGTGTCCTTCTTCTCACGACTACACACGGCGCCGTCACCGCCACATCACCAAAGAACATCCTGCGGCGTCCTCACCTCCGCGCTCCTGCCATTTTGCGCCGACTGCCAGATCTACCGCTTGCGCTCGGCACCGAAGATTTCCCTTTGAGCTGGTTTCCCTTTCCCCGCACCACTTTCCCCGCCCCCAATTTTTTTGGGTCGAGAATGATGGTCTAAAAAGGTTGAAGTGTATAGTATACGCTCGTCCGGATACCGTAACAAAGTCTATTGGTATTCCTTTCCATTTCGCTCGCACGGTCAACTCTAGTAGTACCGGCCGCCACGCTGCATGTGGAGGTCGACGATGCGCCACCGCAGCGCCTCCTCATCGTCGTCGTAGTCACGCTGGAAGGCGAAGATGTAGTAGTACGCCAGCACCTCGTCCTCGGCGCCATCCACGATCTCGCCCTCACGGTTGCGGATGCAGTTGATCTGCTGTGCCTGGAAACGCACGAGAATGATCGGCGCCTGCTTGTCCTCGGCCGTCGCTTCGATGACGTCCACGTTGTCGATGCTCAGAACGTTCGGGTCCATGACGAGACCTGGTGCACGGTGAAAGCGAAATCTCAGTAAAACGGTCCGCACAACCACACCAAGCACAGCATCCAGCTGCCTACCTTCGGTCTTGCGCTCGCGAATGGCGATGTTGATGCGCGAGTATGCAGCCTCACCGAACCACTTCTTGAGGTCGCGGCTGTTTCCGCGCAAGAAGGCCTCCAGAACACCGGGGAGGACGACAGCCTCGATTTTCTACGCATATTCGCAAAAACATCACAACCCAGGTCAGCAACACCATCACTTATCCGAATCGACAATGCCGGCCGCTACGCACGTCCTTCCACGCTTCGAGAATGAAATCGGGCTCAGCTCGTCGAATCTCCCTGTGATATCGAGTCACGCCAGTTCAGAAATTATCATCACCGCAGATCATTTCAGAAGCACATACTTGATCGCAATCGCCATCGGGGTCTCGCCAAAGAAGCCATCGTACAGCGACGAGAGTCGGTACACCCACCTACACGCATCAACGCACGAGTGTCAATCGCTTTGCACGCTTTTGGGGATACTGCCAGCAAACACGTACGGGTTCTGACTGGTCTCCCAGAATTCGCGAGCATCCTCCGTCGCGTCGCTGATCTTGTCCTTGGCCTTCTTGGCAGTCTGCGACGCCTTCTTGCCCGCCTCCGTACGCGCGGCCTGCTTGGCAGCGTCGAGAATGCCCTGGATGATCGGCGCCTCGCGGAATCGCGCGCTCACCTTTTGCCAGGCGCTCTCGTCTTCCTTCACGGCCACAAGCGCGCTCGGTCCGGTGTACTCGATGGGCTCGCCGTCCTCGTTGGTCTTCGGCTTGGGCTGCGACGGCGTGCGCACAGACGCCAGCGCCTCGTCAACAGTGCGGACATCCGAGCCACCGAAGAGCTCCTTGGCGGCGCTGCGCCACTCGTCCTTCCACTTGGGCTTGATCAGCTTCTGCTTTTGCTCACCGATCTTCGAGAAGAAGTTCTTCACGAACGCCATGGCACCGGCGATTTCACCCGCCTCCTGCTCCGGCTTCTGCTCGCCCTTATCGCCCTCGCCTTCGGCCTGCTCCGAGGCCTCGGCCTTCGCTTCGTCCGCCGAGGACTCATCGGTCTCGTCCTTCTTCTCGCCAGCGTTGGCCGACGCCGCCGCCGAGGCGTCCGTGTACGACTCCTTGATCTTCTGGGACGCGGCGGTGGCCTGCTCCGAGACCTTCTTCGCGGCCTCCTCGGTCATCGAGGACATCTCCTGCATCTTCTCCTTGGCGGCCTTCTCGACGTTCTTGAACTGCTCCTTGGTCTTCTCGATCTCCTCGAACGACTTCTTGAGCTCCTCGTTCTTGTCGATCTCGGCCTTGAGCTGGTTCTTCAGGTCCGAGAAGAACCCCATGGCGCGGGTCTGCTGGCGCATGGACGGGCCGAACACGCCTCCGGGCGCGCGCGCCTTCTCGGCGGCCGCGAGGCGGCGCAGCGCGGCGGCGCCGGCGCGGGACGTGCGGCGCAACATGCTGAGTTCCAGTGATCTAGTGACGTGCGGTTCCGGTTGGTTCGGTCGTGCGTTGGGCCAGCCAACAAAAAAAAGTTGGCGAGCGCTGTGTTTGCAGGGCGATGGGTGAGGTGGTCCACACAAAAAACGCACCGCGTCACAGATGTGAGGAATTTCGACCAATCAGCGTCGAATACCCACGGTTCGAGAAGCTCAGTGGACAAACCGCTTCACCACCAGCCAAACGAGTGGCATCTAATGCATCTCAAGCTTAGCAACAAAAAGACTACTTTGCGGTGTGTTTTGCACCGTGTGATGGGCGTTCAGCGTTGTAGTGGATAACCTCGAGCACGAAGCGACATCCCTTCGGTTTGGTGGTTTGATTGGTGAAGAGCGGGGAGATTGGCGGCAGTCGAGATCATGGCGCGCAAGTCCAAGGGCGCGACGACAGCGGCGGCCGCTGCGGCGGCGTCGCCCAACAAGACGCCGGCGAAGGCGGCGCCCGTGAAGGCCGCCAAGGCCGAGGCCACGCAGCCGGCGAAGGCGGCGGCGAAGACGCCGGCGGCGGAGGAGAGCGGTGACGACGAGGAGGAAGAAGAGGAGGAAGAGGAAGCGACGCCGCAGCAGCAGGAGAACGCCGAGGAGGAGGACGAGGAGACGGAGAAGGCGATCGCGGACGCGACGGCGCAGGCCGTGAACGACAACATGGACGAGCGCTACTTCTCGGCCGAGGAGTTCGCGTCGCTGCCGCTGTCCGAGCCGACGCGCAAGGCGCTCGCCGACATGGGCTTCAAGCGCATGACCAAGATCCAGTCGCAGTCGATCCGCCCGCTGCTCGCGGGCCAGGACCTGCTGGGCGCAGCCAAGACCGGCTCCGGTAAGACGCTGTCGTTCCTCATCCCGTCCGTGGAGCTGCTCCACAAGGTCAAGTTCACCACGCGCAAGGGCACGGGCTGCATCGTGATCTCGCCCACGCGCGAGCTCGCGCTCCAGATCTACGGCGTCGTGCGCGAGATCTGCAAGTACCACTCGCAGACGCACGGCATCGTCATGGGCGGCGCCAACCGCCGCGCCGAGGCCGAGAAGCTCATCAAGGGCGTCAACATCCTCATCTCCACGCCCGGCCGTCTGCTCGACCACCTCCAGAACACCAAGGGCTTTGTGTACCACAACCTCCAGATCCTGGTGATCGATGAAGCCGACCGAATCCTCTCGATCGGTTTCGAGGAGGAGATGCGCCAGATCATCAAGTGCATCCCGAAGGAGCGCCAGACCATGCTCTTCAGCGCCACGCAGACAAAGAAGGTCGAGGACCTCGCGCGTCTGTCAATCAAGGACAAGCCCGTGTACGTCGGCGTCGAGGAGGAGGACACCAAGGCAACCGTGTCGACGCTCGAGCAGGGCTACGTCGTGACGCCGAGCGACAAGCGCTTCATGCTGCTCTTCACGTTCCTCAAGAAGAACCTGAACAAGAAGGTTATGGTCTTCTTCTCGTCCTGCGCCGCCGTCAAGTTCTACGGCGAGCTGCTCAACTATATCGACATCCCCGTGCTCGACATCCACGGTAAGCAGAAGCAGAACAAGCGCACGACCACGTTCTTCCAGTTCTGTAACGCCAAGACCGGCATCCTGCTGTGTACGGACGTGGCCGCGCGTGGTCTCGATATCCCGGCCGTGGACTGGATCATCCAGTTCGACCCGCCGGATGATCCGCGCGAGTACATCCACCGTGTCGGTCGTACGGCGCGTGGCGCCACGGGCAAGGGTAAGGCGCTGCTCATGCTGCTGCCGGACGAGCTGGGCTTCCTCAAGTACCTGAAGTCGGCCAAGGTTGCGCTGAACGAGTACGAGTTCCCGGCCAGCAAGATCGCCAACGTTGAGTCACAGCTCATGAAGCTCGTGGAGAAGGTGTACTACCTCCACAAGTCGGCCAAGGATGCGTACCGCGGCTATCTGCTCGCGTACGCGTCGCACTCGCTCAAGAATCTGTTCGACGTGTCCCGTCTGGACCTCCAGGGCGTGGCCAAGTCGTTTGGTCTCCAGGTGCCCCCCAAGGTCACGCTGCCCGTCAAGACCGGCGGGAAGGGCGCCAAGCGTGGCCGCGACGGCGACGACACGGGCGGCAAGCGCGGCAAGTTCCAGCGCTCGGGCCACGCGTTCAGCTCGGACAACCCGTACGGCAAGCGCGCGGCCAACGACAAGCGACAGTTCCAGCACTAGAGTCCATTTTCTTCTCCATTGTATTTCCGAATGTAATTTTTGCGATCCAGTCGAGTTGGAGCAACGCCGTCGATCTATGTTTCGGAGTTACACGACTTGTGCTATGACTCTACGGGCAGGTCATTGGATCACTCCCTTACTGACTGAAAGCATCGCCGGTGGCACCTCGCTAACGCTCGCCTTGCTCAACCTGGCTGACGTAGCCTGGCCACACGGACAACACGCGGCTTCGCTTTGACTAGAAAGGGCTGCTACTCGCGCTGGATGGAGAGTGCTCAATCTCGTGGAAAGAGATGGGCTGCTGATAGCCTTGCCTGAACGATGGGTCTGTGGCGTTTGTTCTCCATCACAGCCTTTGGCGCTCCATCCAACCCCATTCGCACGCTACAGTACATGGATAGGATATGGCTACATTTGCCTGGAAACATGGCTACACCCCCGCATTAGAGTGACCTTCATCTCCATCACGCTCAACTCGTGCCGATGATGGAGGGAGAAAAGCCGTGCGTCATCCATCACCAACGGCGCACTGCGCTTTTCCGACCGCCTCGCTAGGAGCTGCACCGCATGGCCGAGCCCTCCGATTGCCCTCGTCTCATTCCCAGGCATTTGGCTTCGCCTCCGCACAGCTCACTCGGCAACTTGCCTACCATCGGCACAGCCCACCGCACCACCACATCTCGCCCATGAAGACCGCCGCCTACCTCGCCGCCGCTTTCCTCTGCCTCCACGGCGTGGCGTTGCCTCCCCACATGGCACTTGTGAGCGCGTATGAGACCACGGACGGCGCGAAGCAGCACGACGACCACGACCACGACGTCGCTCCACGCGATCCGCCCAGCGTGCGCCGCGCCACGCTGCGCCGTCTCACCAGCGACGCCGACGCGACCAAGACGGAAGACGACGAACAAGAGCATTACCCCAAGGTGCTCGTCAAGCGGATCGCGATCCCCGTCCCCGTCGGCGTCCCGCAGCCGTTTGCTGTCGCGGTGCCCGTCGCGCAGCCCCCCACGGTCGTGGCCTCGCAGACCAACACGGCGGTGGTCTCGTCCAACACGGCGGTCGTCGGCGCGTCCACCACGGCCGTCGGCGCCAGCGTTGGCACGGCGGCGTGTGCACCCGGCGGCTCGGCCGTGGGTACGGCGGCCTGCAGCACGCGTCCAACGCCGGCACCGACAGGCCAGAACGGCCGCCCGTTGCCGACTCCCGCACCCAGCGGACGCACACCGGCACCGACGACGCCCGGGCAGGTGCAACGCCCGACACCGGCGCCTTCCGTGCCTGCACCGCAGCCTGAGCAGCCCGAGCAGCCCGATCAGAACCAGCAACAGGAACAGCCAGGGCAGGCACCGCTCGGCCAGCAGCCAGGAGTCGACCAGGGGCAAGACCAGGGACCTCCAACCGACCAGCAGCAGCAACCACCGATCGGAATGCCCGGCCAGGGCCAAATGCCCGGTGGGCAGTTCAACTCTGGCGGAGGGCTCGGTGGTCAGGCCTTTGGCGGCAACCAAGGACAGCTCGGCGGTCTAGGCGGCCAGGGCTTTGGCGGCCAGGGCTTTGGTGGCCAGGGCTTTGGTGGTCAAGGTGCGTTCGGCCAGCAAGGCCTCGGCGGCCAATTCGGGCAAGGCGCCGGAGGCGCAGGCTTTGGCCAACAGGGCCTCGGTGCTGGCGGTTTTGGGCAACAGGGCCAGGGTTTCGGAGCTGGCGGTGGCTTTGGCCAGCAGCGCATGATGGGCGGCGGCGGCGCACAGGGCCAAGGCTTTGGCGGCAACCGCCGCCAGCGCCGTCGCCGCTTCTAGGGCCGCCCAAGGCACTGCCTCTCTTTCTCTACCCCACGTACGTCTTCCCACTTTCTCTTGCTTCCATTTCCGTCAGTACCAGCCACACGTACAACTAAAACCCACCCTAAAAATATGAAACCATGCATGTCCTTCCTGCCACGCGACTCCTCCTCTTCCTTACGGCAGCGCGAGCAGCCAGTCGACCTCGTCGGCCCACGGCCGCGGCGCCGCCGCCTCGCCATCGTCTTCGTCAGTCTCCCCGTCTCGTCACGGCTCGGCGTTGTGCTTGAGCACGACCTTGATGTACCCGTCCTCCTGGCGGAACAGCTTCTCGTACGCGCGCGGCGCGTCATCGAGAGGCAGGCGGTGCGTCACCACGTCGGTGGGATCGATTAGCCCCTTCTCCAGCGCGCCCAGCGTCTCGGCAAAGTACTTTTGCGCGGGCACAAAGCCCGCCTTGAGCTGCTGGTGCTTCTGCATGATGTGGCCCATGGGAAAGTGGTTCGCGGCGCCCACGTAGTCGCCCACGACCGCCAGCCGGCCGCACTTGCGCGTGCACAGCGCCATCTCCGTGAGGATGTCGGCCGTGTCCGTCTCGAGCCCGAGCGTCTGCTCCACCTTGTGGATCGTCGACTGCGCGTAGCGGAACCCGGCGGCCTCGATCGCCACGTCTACGCCACCGCCCGAGCTCTTGGCCAGCGGCAGCATCTCAAACAGCCGATCCACGACCTGCTGCGTCGTCTTGCCGTGGCGGTCGATCGTCTCGAAGCCAAACTTCTCGCGCGCCAGCGCCAGACGCTCGGGCACGCGGTCAATGCCGATCACACGCTTGGCGCCTTTGATCTTCGCCCACTTGCCGGCCAGCAGCCCCACGGGCCCGAGACCCCACACGGCCACGACGTCGCCCTCGCGCACGGCGCCCAGGTTCACGGCGTGGAGCCCCGAGGCCAGCACGTCGCTGGCAAACAGCGCGCTCTCGCTGGTCACGCCGCGCGGCACGTGGCTCGCGTTCACGTCGGCGAATGGCACGCGCACGTAGTCGGCCTGCGTGCCCGGGACGCCGCCCAGCAGCCGCGAGTAGCCCAGGATCGCGGCCGGGCCGCGCGCGCCGCCGAAGAGCTCGCCAAACAGCTTCGAGTCGTTCGTGCGGTCGCACTCGGAGAACTCGCGGCGCGCGCAGAACGCGCAATCGCCGCAGGCCACGTTCAGCGCGACGACCACGCGGTCGCCCGAGCGGAAGTTATGCACGCGCGCGCCGACCGCGATCACGACGCCCACGGCCTCGTGGCCCAGGATCGCGCCCTTGTCGGCGGTCGGCAGGTCGCCCGAGTACAGGTTCAGGTCGCAGCCCGAGATAGCGCTGAGCTCGACCTGCACGATCACGTCCTGCTCGTGCGTGAGCAGCGGGCGCGGGTGCTCGCCCACGGCCACGCGCGCGGCGCCCGGCAGCAGCGACGTGCCCTGGAACGTCAGCGCGCGCATGGTCTCCGAGTGGGACCACTTGGGCGCGCACGCAGTCTGCGCCACCGCCAGCTTCTCCGCGTCCGACTCGGTCTGTGCCATAAACTGCATCATCGTGGATCTCTCGGTGGGGGGTCTTGCCAATGAAGGAATGAGCGGGAAGCGCGTTTTGACGGTCTCACCTTTGACGGTCTCACGTGCGACGAGGCGCTGGGTTCCAACGTAAGGATGTACATGAGGGTTGGAGACCAGGGCCTCGTCCCACGTGAGACCGTAGATGGGGGAAAAGAGCAGTTCATCCACGCGTTATGCCGGACTCGAAAGGCCCGCCAAAGGCTGGGGCGACGTGGCTGAGTCACAGAGTCTGGCCGAGAATGGGGGGGGGGGGGGGGGGGGGGGCTCTGAGAGGCCGTCCCTAGGGAGTGGATTGGTGGTTCAAAGTGAGCGCGCCGAGGAGGCAGCGAGCGAGATGAGCTCCTCCGTGGCGACGTGAGCCGAGCGGCCGAGAGACCGTCGCAGCTTGGCGCGCTCGGCGGAAACAGTGAATCGAACTTGCTCGCACGAAGTTTCGGTACTCCTAGCCGAGGAAAAACCTTCTCCAGCGCCGCCAGACCAGCAGAGCTGGCAGGGTGAATAAGCTCGTTCTACTTCTTACTGGTGGTCGAGAGCGTGTCCAATTTCGGCGTGTGGTCACTGACGCGGTCGGCAGCCATTGGCGACGCAAATGGTGAGACACCCCTTTCGTCGTTCGGGTTCTTCAAACACAGGTCCACTCGGAGATGAGCTGTGTTTGAAGAGCCCGGGACCCGGCCCAGCGCAACTTCAACCTAACGGTCGTTTGTAGCTACCAGGAACGCAAGCCTGTGCGCGCCTCGCGTGGGCGCGCGTTGTGGCAGTTGAAGCGACCGGCGCGGCTCCCTTCCTCCGACGTCTTAGTCTCCTCATTCGCTCAAGTTCCGTGCACACACCACGCGGACACCAGACTCAAGACCTCTATTAGTACCATGCCGCTCAGCAACGCGGTGGCCAAGCTTGCGGACGACGCGCTGGGCAAGCACGCGGTGGCGCAGCAGTCGACGCAGCCGGATGTGTCGTCCACCGAGACGATGCGCGCGATCGTGTGGAAGAGCGCCAAGGAGGTGGCGTGCGAGCGCAAGCCCGTGCCGCGCGTGACGCACCCGCAGGAC
>JAMFLL010000655.1:4420-22824 GCA_027475725.1 Pythium rhizo-oryzae | reverse complement strand
GTCACTGCTGCCACTACTGGGAACCTCCACGGCAACACTCGTCAGGGTCAGCACGGTGCCTGTGCTATCGACCGACACGCTCAGATTATTTTGTGGCTCGTCGTTGGTCACAGCCGTTCCCTCTAAGCTTGTAAGTGTAGCACGGCACTTGACCAGCTCTGCAGATTCTCCGGCAAAACTGTTGTGGGCTGACGACATGCCGACGGACGAGCGCTCCTCCACCGTCGCAAGGGACGTGCCGGGCTGCTTGAACATTTCCTGGAACTCTTCAAAGTCAACGAAGCCATCGCCCTTGAGGTCAGCCGAGGCGATCATTTCTTGTACTTCTTCCGGCACAAGCGATTGCTTGAACACGTCCTGCAAGCCGACGATCGACAACCGCCCCTTGCGTTCCCCGTCCAGCAGCCCGAATGCCTCCTTGATGGTATTCTGGCCAATATCGCGCTGGTCCATTGCGGCCGCCATGAACTCTAGAAAGTTGATCTTGCCTGTTTTGCTTTGGTTGATGCGTGTGAATAGCTCGCTGGCATCTTCCTTTGATATGCCACACTCGACCATCGAATCACAAAACTCGTCCCGCGTAAGCGTGCCGCCCTTGGCGGTATCCATCGAGTGGAACACTTCAGCGGCCATCGCCTGGTGGATGCGGTCGTCCGAGACACCGAGCGCCACGGAGAGTAGCGCCGTTTGCTTCATTTTCCGGCAGTGGCTGAAGCTCAGCATGTTCGTGAGCAGAAGCTTCTTGCTGGTGCGTAGCCGCTCGTCGTCATGCTCGTTCTTGTCCAAGTCGGCGAGCCACTTGTGGCCGAGCGCTTGTTGGGCCGAGAGCCGCGCGTCAACGTTATCCTTCACGAGCGCCTTGATGAACGTAATCGCAAACGGCGAGTACTTGCGCCACACATCGTCCTTGAACACGAGTATACCGTCAAAGATCTTGCCCATGGTCTCATCAGGTGTAGCTGCGTGGAACGGCGACACGCCCGTCAGCAGTTCGTAGCAAATCACGCCGACGCTCCACAAGTCGCATTTCTCGTTGTAGTCGCCGTCCAGCACTTCAGGTGCCACGTAATCGATCGTGCCGAGCGACTTTTGTAGCTTCTCGCCGGCCTTGAAGCGCGTACTGAGTCCAAAGTCGCACACCTTGAGCGAGCTCGGGTCATCGGCGTTCTCGAGCAGCAAGTTCTCGAGCTTGAGGTCGCGGTGCGTGACGAAATTCGAGTGGAGGAACGCCACGGCGCGCAGCAGCGCGCGCACGAGTCGCTTGACGTCATCTTCGCTGAACACGCGCTGGTCCTTGTACACGTGCTCGTACAGCTCCTTGCCCTTGCAAAGCTGCATGACCATGTACATGTTCTCGCGGTCCTCGTACGACGCCACGACGCGCACGATCTGCGGGTGGTGGAGCCGGCGCAGGATCTGCACCTCGTTGCGCAGCGCGTCGCGGTCCACCTCGTTCGTGAGGCGCACGACCTTGACGGCCCACTCCTTGCCCGAGGCGCGGCTCACGGCCTTCTTCACGACGCCAAAGTGGCCTTCGCCGATGACGTCCTGGAAGTCAAACACCTCGCGGATGTCCGCGACCTGCGTGTGCTGCACGAGCGCCGAGGTGAGGTCGTCCTGGTTGTACGAGGTCACGCGCGAGCGCGCGAGCCGGCGGCCGCCGCCGGGTGCCGCGTGCGCCGGCTTCTTGAGTGCGCCGGGGCGCGGCGCCAGCACGTCGCCTTCCTGCTTGGAGTGGCTGCAGCCCATGGTGGTGCGGCAGGAAAGTTGGGAAACTGCGAAAGTTGGGCAATGTTGGTGTGATCCGACGCCTGTTTAGTCTTGGTTCAGCGCGGCAAGGGAAACGAGAGTTGGCGTGTCGCAGGCGTTGGGGATGGGATGGGATGGGAACGCGGCACCGACAAGTTTCCAACGAGATCGCGGAACGAACTGCACACAGAGAGAGATGCGATCGTTGGTTGGTTGGTGCGCACGATCGAATCTCCGTGGGGTTTGTCTAGCGGAGGTCGCGTAGTAGTATGCACTCAAAGGTACAGAAAACCACACTGTTGGCAGACGGACGACGCAGCTCGGGGGGCCGCCGGCGGGACACAACGGACAGGAGACGGGCGCAGCGGGACCTGCAGGAAAGCTAGGCTGGTTGGCGGCGGTGGGTGCGCGTTGGACTTTTGAGTTCAATGTGGGTGTTGGCCAACGAGGCGGCAGGTAACCCAAGCCAAGTTGGCTCACGTCGCCCCACTCCTCCAGGAGGGAACGCCCACGCACTTTTCGCCAACGAAAAGTGCAGGTTCCAACGATTCAGCAGATGATGTGGACCACGTACAGTCTAGCTCCTCAGATCGAACTGAGGAGGTGTGGCCTGGCTCACATGTCTGTGACATGGTACATACACGACGTGTGATGTAGATTGTAGAGGTCAAATTGAGGAATTATGGGAGGATATATCGGTGTGAGACGTTCGAAACGGAGAAGCAATGTGTGAATCGTACGAGTCACAACTCTATGGCCGCTTCACATCAACCACGGCCCCCTGAGTGATTGAATTGCGAGACGCGCCTGGGGTCTGGGGGGCTGGGGCTTCAGCGCGTCGAGGTGCGTAGATGAGCGCGTACAATCGTGGCGACCACTGATGTGGGCGGCAGTCAGTGAACACCACCTCCCCACGAGAACAACTGGCCATTCGGTAGTTGCTACCACGTCCACGACACGCCTTGAGGTCCTGTTTGTTCGGCGTGCCGTTGGCAACAGTCGCATGACGGAATGAGGAGAGTAGCAGGTAGTGGAGCGGTTTCCGTGGTTCGTGGGCTTGATATTCAATCGGCCATATTCGGACATCTCGAAAACTGTTTGGTTGCGACTCCACATCGGTCGGTGTGGAATCAGAGTCGCATGGCCACTGTGTAGACGTCGATCAACGATCTGCATTCGGATCATTTGCGGCAGCATCTTGTAGTCGTGAAGAAGTGGCAGCGGGAACATGTCCTTCAGTCTGTGTCACCGCTGGAGGCTGAGCTCCAGCGGCAGTTTTTGGCACTTCGGCAGGTGCAGCAGCCACTTCAGTGGTCGAAGGTGTTGCTTCTACTGAGGTCTTCATCGCGGCTGTTTGGTGTCCTCGCGCCTCGCGCTCGCGCTCGTCCACGCTATCGAGTGGTGCGTCCTGATCGTCGTCTACTGGTTTATGCGTACTGTCCTCGACGAGCCGCGCTTCACTGGGCTTCTCGATCGCTGTCTCGGCATGCTTATCATCCGCTTGATGTTCTTCCAAAGGCTCCTGCGAGATCGGTTCCTGGAACGTATTTGCCATGGTTTCGTGTTGTTTTTCGTTCGCATTCTCGTTGGCATTCGTTGGTGGTGGTGTCGTCGCTGCGATGGTTGTAGCTTCCGCTTCTTTCTTCACCAGGACTGCCGGAGTCGCTGCCTCAATTGCCGAAACTGCCGCCGAATCCACTGGTGCGGCGCTCGCCGCCGCTTCTTTCGCGCCATCTTCTCCGCGTAAGTGCCCCTTCTTGGTGTCTGCAGTCGTCGTCGTTCCGTTTCCGTTCACGTCACCTCCGTCGCTTGGCACGGCGTTCTTAGTCGTGCCCTGCACCACCGCTGTGTCGCGCTTGTTATCGCCATCCATCCGCGGCTGAAAAATAGCTTTGGAAGGCGCCGGTGTCGTCGCGATTGCGGCCTTCCACGCGGCGGCGTTGTCGTCGTCGCCGACCCACTGCGCGAACTTCACGATGTCGTCGGCAAAGCAGATCACGGCGAAGTACAGCGCCACACACAGCAGAAAGAACATCCGCAGCTGCCCGCCGCTCATCTTGCGCGATGCGCCCGCGTGGCTCACGACGGCCTTCACGATCGTGGCCGACGAAGACGCCGAGGAGGCCGTCGAAGGCGTGGCCACGTGCTTGCGGGTTTTGGAGTTTGATCGCGGCGCTTCGATCGCACTGGCCGCATTACCACCACTTTTATGTCCGGCGGCCAGCGCATCCAGTCGTTCTCTTGCGCTCAGCAGCACGACGTCGTTGTCGCGTGTGTAGTCGATGACCGTGTGGCTGCTGGTGGTTCCGCCGATGCCATGACGCGGAGTGTGGCGGCGACTAAACGCCGGGATCTCATCCATTGTGTCTCCACTATCGTGCGCGTCGACCACGGCGCGTACCTAGAAGGCCGCAAATCACGGGATGCCGAAACTGATGTCTCTCGATGGGCCACAGAAAGCCGCGTAGTGCGCCGACGAGAGGAATAGTAGGAACAATCGGTGGCGCCTCGTGTCGGGAAATGGAGAGGTCCAAGGGATCAGAACGTCGCATGGTATCCCCAAAGAACGAAGCTAACCTAGACTGATTTTAACAGGGCTAAAAGAAGTTGAACTGGAAGTCCGTGCCAGCCGCGGGCGGCGCGGACCCGCCGCTGCTCGCGGCTGCCTGCTTCTGCTTCTCTCGCTGCGCGATCGCCGCGACGTTGCGCTTGCCGCGGCCGTAGCGCAGCTGCATCTTCATGACTTCCGAGTCGCTGCTCGTGGGCTTGCGCAGCTTCAGGAACCCTGGCGGCGGCGGCACCTCGCGCATCGCAGAGATCGTCGCTGATGGCGCTGCCTTGGACGCAGTTGGCGCTGGTGCCGGTGCCTCTACCACTGGCTTACTTCCAGCCAGACCAGAGGTCTTGTTCTTCTTCTTGTTCTTCTTTTTCTTCGCGGCCGTCTTGCTGATGTGGTCATCGGTGGATGGTGGGCTAGCTACGACTTCTCCCTTCACCGTGCTGTTAGTATCAGGGTGCATTGCCTCAGGATTGAGCTCCTCGCTCTCCCCGGCATCGGCCGCTTCTGCTGCAGTAGTGTTGACGTTCGCGTTCTTCTTCTTCTTCTTTTTGTTCTTGCGCTTCTTCTTGGCGCCATCCGCCGCCGAGTCGCTCAGCTGGAAATCAAAGCGGAACACGACTTTATCACGCTCTTCAGCCGCGTGCTTGAGCTCGTCCTGCGCCTGCTTGACGAGCGCGTCCGTCTCCTCGCCGGGAGCCGCAAAAATCCTCCGCTTCGTGCGGAAATGCGCCGCCAGCGCGGCCGAGCCCGTCGACGCCATGTTGCTTGATGGGAAGACCAGTCAAACCACGACTGTACGCACATTAGGTTCGCATGCGTACTTATGGGGAGCTACAACATCTTCTCGCTCCATTTTTCCATCCACAAAATCCAGGGTGCCCGGCGGAACAAGAATGAGCGCGCTTCCGATCGTGTTCCTGGGCAACGCAGGTGCGTAGCAGATCCTCATATGCACCGCTTACATGTCGCTTACTGATCGGACGGCATGGCTACAGCGCTGCGCCGCGTCTCCAAAAGCGTCACGAACCCGCGCGCGTCGACCGTCAAGTCCCTCATTGCCAACCTCGAAGAACAAGTGGTACGTGGTACAGCCAAACTTGCTGTCGAGTCCGTAAACCTGTATCACTAACCGCTAGATGCAATCCCAGCGAAAGGAGAATGGCGTGGGCATCGCCGCGCCGCAGCTTGGTGTGAACTCGCGCGTGTTCCTCATGCTCAAGAACGCGCCGCAGAGCGAAGACGACCTGCCTGACGACGCCGGGGACTTCAAGCTGCAGTACCAAGAGTGCATCAACCCAGAGATTCTTCAGAAGTCGACCAAGGAGGTCAAGGACTTTGAAGGCTGCCTGAGCATCCCTGGGTACGTGGGCGTTGTGCGCCGCGCGCAGGAGATCAACGTCCAGTACGACGACGCGCAGGGCCAGCGCTACAAGAAGACGCTGCGCGATTTCCCGGCGCGCATTTTCCAGCATGAGCTCGACCATCTGGACGGTGTGTTGTACATTGACCGCCTCGAGAAGGACACGTTGATGCATAACGATGAGTTCAACTTGCTGGAACCGGACGCTCTTGCCAAGTTATTACGCGACTAGAGAAAATTAAACATGGTCTTTGTCCAGGAACGTGTGCGTCTCCGCTTCGTCACCATGCTCTTTCGGCGAATGCAGCGCGCGCGAGGCCTTGAACTTTTTGCCCGTGGATTGGAAGAGCACAGCATGGAGCGGCGCCAACAGGTACGCGAGCGCGAGCGTCAGCCCGGCCGCACTGAAGAGCACGAGCCCGATGAACTTGCGGTGGAGGCGCGGCGCCTTCCAGAAAGTGTAGCCGTTCCAGTAGTTCTCCATGCACTCGAGTCGCGTGGTCAGCGGTGTCATGAACGACGCGCCGTACTCGGCCTGCGCGAGGAACTCGGGATTCCGCGGCAGCGTGACCGAGGTCCCGAGGAACTGGGCAGCGCCATCGCGCAGGGGCATGATGTGCTCGTACGGAATCTTCTTGGCTCGGATCGTGCGGTCTTCGTTCACGAGGAACTTGGGCTTGCTCGTCGCGACATCAAAGCCTTCAGTCTTGTACAGCCAGATGTCGGCGTGGGATCCCGTGAGCTCCTCGTTCAGGTACACCTGGAGCAAGTCGCGCTCTTCACGGTAAACAACGTGGACGTCCATCTGGAGCTCCATGGCTGCGTCCATCTTTGCGCGGCGCGTGAACTCGCTGATCGACTCGAACTTAGTGAAGAAGGCTGTCTTCTCGATCGCAATGTCCGAGTCCGTGTCGCCCACGGGGATGCGGTCGTACCCACGCAGCACGAAGAGAATGTTGCCGAAGACGACCCAGTAGGGCACCTGCTGGCGCGCACTAAAGTCGTATACCCACCGCGCGAGCGAGTCGATCTCGAACTGGAACACGACGCTGTTTGGACAGTCGTTGGCGTGGTACTTTTCCAGTGTCATGCCCAGCACGAGCAGCAGCGAAAAGAGCGAGAGCAGCCCCCACAGCACGTTTGCGCGCCGCGACGGCGTGGACGCAAGCACCTCCAGCGACCGCAGTCGACGCCACTTGGGATGCGCGACGACATATACGCACGCGGCGGCGACGCACGCGAGCACCAGCGGGATGTTCGCGCCCGCGACGCTCGACGGGAGCAGCACGGTCATCGTTCTCACCGACTGTGGGTTCGGTGGAAAGGGGGAACAAGTGACACCCAAGGACGAGCAGCTGGGGCCATCCTAAATCAATAGACTTCGGCGAAACTTACAATATGCACACGTAATTTATTCATTTCCCTCGCCCGTTCAGCTCTGCTGTCCACGATAATGGCGGCAAAGAGCGGGTCGACTGCACGTAATTTACCCACAGACACGTCCGTGTGTGATGAAGAGACGAGTTGACGTCGAGCTGGGCGCGCGCACTAGACGCAGGCGAGCTTGGTGTCGCACGAGCTCAGGCAGATGCAAAAGGCCTGGAACGGCGAGAGCGGCCACTGGAAGTCCATCGTGAACATGTCGTCGGCCACGCGACCAAATTGGAGAATGTTGCCCATGGACGGGTCGTCCGAGTTGATGAGCTGGAAGTTTTTCACCGAGGCCATCGACACGCGGCCGCCAAAGTCGAGACAGTATGCGCCGAGATCTTCGCGGAACACCGGCTCGCGGTTTGTGAACTTCATGAGGTCGCGCAGATCACCGCCGCCGAGCCGCGTCACGAGCCGGTCCTGGCGGCTCATGGGGCGCACGACCTTGGAGGACACACCCTCTTCGTCAACTTGCGGGACCACGACGCGCATCTTGCGTGGACCGACGCTAGTTCGGTTCGGCTCGTACGTCACACAGCCCATCTCTTCCCGGATCTGGAGCACGTTCTGCGCGACCTCCTCCGAGTTGACAGCGTCCTGGATTTTCGCGAGCTTCTGGGGGTCACGTCCGTTGTCATACATCGTGAAGCACGTGCCGAGGAAGTTTGAACCCATGCGGCCGATACGGTTCGCGTCGGAGCACTCCTTGTCCGTGTGGATCGTGTAGTTGGCCGTCATATTGGACCGCACCTGGCGCCGCGACGCGAGGAGGAACTTGTCTTCCTCGGTCGTGCCGATCTGGCCTTGTAGGTACAGCTCATACCCGTACTGCTTGAACATGCCGCGATAGATCTGCTTCACGTAGCAGCGGATGATACCGGCGTCCAGCGGCACAGGCTGCAGAGAGACCTTGCCAATGTCGCGCACTTCGAGCTTTTGCAGCGGCTGCAGCACGAGCGGGTCGCACGCACCACGGCACAGTGGGCAGCTGCCCGACTGGCCCAGCCACGCCATGATGCAGCGGTAGTGCACGAACGCGCCCGTGCAACTGCCCGTGCAAGGCAGTGGATACGCCTTGCGGCGCGCCGAGAACTCGTCCATGCAGATGAGGCAGCCGTCCCCCGTGTCCAGCGGCGTGCTCGGCTCCTTGTCGGCTGTGGACGCTGTGGTCGAGGCTGGTTTCGCGACCACCGTGGCAGGCTCTTCCTCCTTCTGTTCATCATCCACCGAGAGATGGATGGCGTCGGTCCGCGTCGCCAACGCATCCACCACGGTCTGTTGGGTCGCGCGTCGACGCGGCGAGAACGTCGCGAGCGACGGCGGCGGCACGTCCTCGAATGCGCGCGACGAGTGGGCCACAGCGCGCGGCGAGAGCCCGCTCGCGCGACGCGAAAGAGTAGCGTTCTGGGCGGCACCGCGCGCCGGAACGGCCGTCGGGGAGATCGCGCGCGCCGTGAGCGCCTGTTCGTACTGCCGCAACGAGCCACCGGCGGCCGCTGTAGTCGATGTGGTGTCGACACGAAGCGACTCGCCCGCGGGCAGCGGTGCAGTGGGGATTTCGGCTCGTGACGCGCTCATTGCGTGTGGATTTATAAGAGATCTTGGTCCGGAGAAGTCCCTCTTGGTGATGTTGTGAGAGAGGGGCGAAGCGGAGGAGACGAAGCTGGCGTCCCGCGGGGCAGGCGATATGGAAGTAAGCGCCGTGCCGGCAATTGAGGAGAGAGCGAGGAGGAGGGGGAGGAGAAAGCATCAGAGAGAGAGTGAGAGAGGTTATAAATTACTTCGCGACGAGAACATTTCTGTAAAATTGTGCTTTTTTTTCCGCGTTTCGTTACGTGGAAACTTTCATCTTTCGTTCTTTTTGGTTTTGGGGGAGAAGAAACCAGATGTGACTGAGACAACAAAGCTGGGGGCACGCAGATGAGCCAATCAGATATCGCCAACGGCTATGTTTAGCACCCATCGCAATCTATCGTCCACACCAGCTGTTTGCTGGAAAATACGTAATTTATCGAGCGCATAAATTGCAAGCTGACGACTTTGGCCTACTTTCTGTCCTTTCCTGCATTTTCTACAATAAGCAATATCTACTTAGAGAGAGAAACAGTGTATCCATTTCGTTGTTCAGCTCGCTCACTGACACAGCCGATGGTAGTTGAGCTGCTGGCGTGCGAGGCTATGATGGACGCCGTAGCTCACGTACACTGCGAGAGCGAGTAGCAGCCAGAGTGCGATGAGTGCAACGGACGACGCATCCATCTGCGCGAAGAGGAACCAGTTGAAGAAGATTGCAACGCAAGGCGAGAACGGCACGAGCGGCGCCTGGAACGTCAGTGGCTTGCCGTTGTTGTCGTCGTCGTCGTCGTTTTCGCTCTCGCTCCCGCTCGTGTTGGCACCCACGAGCGGGGCAGCTGATCGTGTGGACCGCCGCGGTGTGTCCATCTCGTCATTGCTATCACCGTCACTGCCATCGCTAAGGCGGCCGCGCAGACTGGGCGCGTCCGACTCGCTCGCGAGCGTCTCGTCGTCTGTAGCGATGTGAAGCTGCTTCTCGCGAGACTTGACGCGACGTAGATGACCCAGTTCCAGCTCGCTGCCCGGAGGGTCGCAGAACTCGTCATCATCGGAAGCTGCAGCGGCGTGGTTGCGGCGAAGCGCCAACTTCTTGTCCTTTGCAAACGGTGGGATCGGGATCTCGTTGTCACTGCCTCCATTGATCGACCGCTTCGACTCGATGTGAGTCTTTTGCGCCGCTGGAACTGACGATTCGACATACTTCAGTCCACACATCGACGCAAACGCAAACACGGAGCACATGCTGGCGATGTTCGGGCCCCACGAATGCAGATAGTGCTGGAAGTAGGTCGCGTCGTCTTCGTTGGCACTTGTGATCACAACTGGCGCGATCACACTCTTCTGCCAGTGGAATGCCGCAAGGAATGACATGATGAGGAAGCACACAAACAGGTGTGTGAACGTTTTGGCCCGTTCATGTCCACCAGGCGATTGGTCTTCACGCAGTCTCGACCCTCGCACGAGTAATAACGACGCGTTCGTGAGATTAAACGCAACGAGGATACCGAGCGAGATAAAGTCCCACAGGATCTTGAACGGCACAAACGTCGCAATGAGCACAACACCCACGCCGCACAGCAACGTGCCATGGAAGAGGTTGCCATTGCGGTCGAGGCGCGCAAACACGGCGGGCAGTAGCCCGTCTTTCGCCATTGCGTACTGCACCCGCGGCTGAGCCATGAAGCCGATGAACGTCGTGATGGGCATCGTAAACACTTCACCAGTCGTAACGATAGTCGCGGCCCAAGGCCATCCAACGTGCTCGAACGCCTTGCCGTATGACTCCCCAGCGTCAATGTCCGTGTACCGTTGCATGCCAACCAGGGAAAAGGTCGCGAGCGTCGAAAGCATGGCAGCACCCACGATGGTGCCAATCACGGCACGCGGAATGTTGTGTGTTGGGTTCTTTGCCTCACCAGCGAGGCAGCACACTTCGTCGTAGCCAATGTACCCGAAGAAGCTGGCGCTTGCACCGAGAAAGACGCCCGGCCAGCCGAACACGACCTGACCCACTGAGTTCGTTTCTTGTGGAGGCACGAACGGCGTGATGTTGGCGGCATCAAACTGGAGGAAACCGAAGATGATAATGAAGACAACGACGCTGATCTTGGTCATGGTGACGACGTTCACGAGCATCTTGCCGGCTTGCATTCCGCATAACACGATCAATACGCACGTTGACATGAGTAGACCAGCGTACAAATCCATAGTCGAGTCCTTGGGCTTCATCCACTCAGGGCCGGCGATCTGGAACTCGGTCTCGAGCCAATTGGTGAACTTGTCGCTCCAGCTGCGTGCACCACCAGCGCTGGACACGCCGTACTCGAGCGTGAGCAGGAACCCAGCAAACATGGCGGGCAGCTCACCGAGTGCGTGGTACGCGTACGCGTACGTGCTGCCGGCGGATGGGATCAGACACGACAACTCCATAAAGGACAGCCCACTGAGAATGCATCCAAGCCCTGCGATCAGCCAGCTCAGAATCGCTGCCGGGCCGGCATACACGTTCGCGATCAACCCCGCAGTGGCGAACACGCCGGCGCCCACTGTACCGCCGATGCCGATCATGATGAGGTCGAAAAGCTCGAGCGTACGCTCGATCTCGCGCGGCGCTGTCGCGGATGCATCGTCTCCGTCGCTGGACGGGCTTTCGCGGTGAGCGCTGTTGCTGCTGCCGTGGCCTGGCAGCGTCTCCTCGCTCGTGATGAGATGGAGCGGCTTCTTCCAGAACGCGACGCCCAGCCACGCCGCGCACGTCGCAGGCGGCGCCCGCGCGCGCGCAGAGCTTGGCGCCGCTGTGACGGAAGCGTCGCCTGTCGATGCAGATGCTGCCATTGGTCTCTGTGGCGGCCGAGGGCGGCTTCGTCAATGCGCCGGTCACCTGCCTCCGCACTGACGTGTGTCTATTTGGTCTCTCCTCCCGCGTTTTGAGGAGCGAAAAGAGCTGTTCGCCTGAGCTGTCTCAGACTCAGACCACCCAAAACTGGACTAATCTCAGGCTCAGAAACGGACGTTTCCTTTTGTCGCATACGGTGAATCCCATGTATACTATGAAATCCGATAGTGGGTATCGCTGGTCATAGTGTAATGGAGAGCTCCGGTGCCTCCCGACCGACAACAACCGACCACATGACCATGGTGGTGGCGCCGGCGGCGTTTGACGAGGACGCGCAGCGCGCGCAGCTGCTGCGCAAGATGCGGCGCAGCGAGCTGGTCGTGCACCACGCTGCCTTCGCGCCGGCCTCGGTCTCGCGCGCGCCCGTGCTGCTCGCGGCCACGAGCACCGGAATGATCCACCTCTTTGAGCTCGGCGAAGTGCTGGTACATCGAGGCGTGCTTATTTCCTCTGTGCTGCTTCAGGCGCGTGCGGGCAAGCTAACGTGCTAATCTGTCTATGCATGCGTGGTGGTGTGGTGAACACAGCGGCCAGGGTATTGGGAGGAGAGCGACGCGTACGTGTAGTAGGGCTGCGTTTTCATGGTGAGTCTCCTGACTCTCGTGTGTTGTGCTGCTCCAGCGCGAACCGCTCGCCGTCGCCGTCGCTGACGTTTGAGGCCCATCCGACGCAAATCTACTCGCTCGCGTTTGCTGGAGATGCGCAGGACGCGCTGCTCATCACGTGGGTGCCATTGACCCGCTTCCTTCTCTCGTACAAGCGTCAGAACAGTTTTAACCCCGTGATTTGCCGTGCACAGCGGTGGTGACCAGGACTTCCGCGTCTGGCGCTGGAAGGATATCGCTGCGGCGCTGCGGGACCCGACACCGCGTGCGCTGAGCCCCATTCACACGGCCCATCTCGACCGCCAGACCATGGGCTACCGCGGTGCGCTGCTCCCATACAGCGAGATCAACGCGATCGCGACGACCACGACCCACACGAACCGCGTGTTTTTCGCCGGCGGCGACGGCATTGCCCACGAGATCGACTTGGCCTCCCACAAGTGCGTTCAGAAGTTCACAGGCGGCCACAGCGACTACCTTCACAGTGTCCAGTTCGTCAACCACTCGCAGGAACTCGTCACGGGCTCGGAGGACGGCACGGTGTGCCTCTGGGACGCGCGCGCGGCGCGCAAGATCGAAGTGCTCACACCAGAACCGAAGCATAAGACGGCGACCGGTGCCGCGAGCTCGCGCTGGGTGGGCTCCGTGGCCACCGACGCGTCGGAGACGTGGCTCGCGTGCGGCGGCGGTGGCAAGAGTGCGTGTCGAAACGGGGGCTTCGTGAGCATGTGGCACCTCCCGTCGCGCGTGCCCGTCCACTACACGGAGACCGACACTTGCGACGTCCACGACCTCGCGTACTACCACACGGACTTGCTCACCGTGGGCAACGAGCCGAGCCTAAAGAAGTGGAACCGCTCGTCCGGGGTGCTGCTCTCGTCCGCACGCTCGACTGTTCCCTCGGCGCAGTTTTGTGTCGTCGATTCAGCCTCGGATCTGATCGTGCTCGGCGGCTACTCCTCTCAGCTGGATGTGTGTATGATGCCAGGTGTCGTGAGCTTCTCGCTCACACTCGAGGGAGGAGAACAGTCATAAGCCAAGGTATGGACAATCAATCGAATGAGTCTGATGGCATGATGTTACTCTCGCCCAGTTCAAGACCCTGCCCGAAGTCATGTCGTGGCTGCCTCTCTCTCTCTCTATCTCTTCTGATCCTGGTGTGTTTGAGAGCGAAGCCACTCCTTTCAAGACACCGAACCTCCACGTCCGTTCGGACTCTCGATGTGAACTATCCTGACATGTCATGGCGCTCATTTCACATCTCAAGCTTATCTGCAAAGGAGGTTTGGATATAAGTTTGGCGGGTGATGTATGGGTGTGTGCTGATCTCTGATGGTGCGTGTGTGCGCGCGTGGTATATAGGTGCGCCTTTGAATGCCACATCTTACTCTGACTTGCGCGGCGCCCGCGAGGCAGCACGGCGCCAAAGAACGAGTCCGCCCAGCAGACGAAGCGCCAAGTTGATCGCAAGCAGGATCTGCCAGTCAGAGGAGAACTTATCAGGCTTCACGATATTCATCGCGAGCACAGCATGGCCGGTAGTGGCACGGCACATCGTCCCTGGTGCGCAGTAGATCGACTCCACGCTCGACCAGAACCCACGGAGCAGACCGTGGTAGCAGTACTTGACCGGCAGCATCTGCTGGAGCCACACGAAGTACACTGGCGTGGTCTTGCGGTTGAGGAAGGGGCCTCCGAAGATCATGCTGGGCGCGATGATCGCGATGCTGATCACAATAGCGAGCTGGGGCTTGGGGGCGACGCACGACGCGAACAGTGCGACAGCGACGCCCGTGCTGGCGATGAGGAATGCGAACAGGTAGAAGGTGAAGAACACTTCAGCATCCGTCGGGAAGCCGACAAGGAAGTACGTGGGCACCAGGAAGAAAAGCGGGTACAGCAACTGGAAGGGCAGCTCACTGATGTTCTTGACGATGTACCAGCTGAGCGCGTGGTACTGGCCATTTGCATGCTCGCGCAGCACGAGTGCGACTTCCTTCGGCACACTCAAGAACTCGGGGACCGCGTTGGTGATGAACTGGATGGCCGTGATGAAGAAGCAGAGGCTGCCGAACGACTGCAAGGTCGTTTGCGTGATGTCAAGCCGCAGGAAGATGAGCCCAATCACGACGGCGATCGCGATCGACTGGATCACGCGGCCCCGCACGGACGCGACGTCATGCGAGATACGGAGTGCGTTGCGACGTAGCAGCACGGCGAACTGCGTGCCAAGATTGTTGCTGTAGGGAGCAATGCCATCTTCACGTGGTGGCTCGAGAACGGGTATCGACGTCTCGTGCGGCGCAGCGGCGTCCCATGCGTCCGCAAGACCAGATACTCGCTTGTTTGCGACGTCGCTGGTGGCTTCGCGAACGATCAGCTCTTGTGCGAAAAACTCGAAAGGATTTGTGAGCGTCGGACACGCGAGACCGTTCGTCTGGAGGAACGTGAGGCTGTCCAATGTTTTGCCATGGAAGACCGTACGGCCACTCGCGATTCCCGCATCGCCGTGCGTGGCCTCGACCAGCACGTGGAGCTTGTCGAAGAGCGAGAACATGGCGCTGGTCGGCTGGTCGAAGGTCGCGGTGAGCACGACCGTGTGCCCTTTGCGCGCTAGCGACTGGAGACGGCGTACAACGGTAGTAGCAGCAAATGTGTCGAGCCCAGCCAGCGGCTCGTCAAGCAGCATGATCGACGGTAAAGTGAGCAGCTCGGTCGCAAGTGCCAGGAGCTTCCGATTGTGGGGTGAAAGCACGCCCGGAGCGGGCCCGGCGCTGCCAATACCAATGAGCGACGTTGCTACATCGCTTATCCCAGCCTCGCCGAGCACATGGGCCATACGAGCCGCAGACTCGTCCCGAGACACGTTACTGCCGAGGCGCAGCCGTGCCTGCAGCAGCAAGTGCTCCTGCACCGTGAGTGTCGCATACATCAAGTCGTCACGCGGAACGAAGCCCAGCGCGGCCGAAGACATGCGAGCCGCGTGACCATTGACTCGCACAAATCCACTGGTCGAGGATGAGTTGGCGGCGGGACGTCCGGCGATCGCCGTCAGCAGTGCGAGGGCCGTGTCACGCGACGGGGCAACAATCGCCAGCAACTCTCCCGGGTTGGCGCCGCCCGATACGTCATCGAGCAGCTTATGCGGCTGGTGGTCGAGAGTCTCATTCACAGGCGACTTGGGGTGCTTGGAGCTCTTGCGGTTCTTGCTGGGCCGCCCACCGGCGTTGATGCTGATGTTGTGCCACGTGAGGGTCAGCGGGGTCGGGAGTAGCGACGGTGGTGCGTTTGGCGATGGGGACTCGATCTGCACGAGCGTGTAGGGGGCTTCGGAAGCCACTTTGGCCATGGTCGTGTGCTTGTCTTTATGTGGGTGTTGCAGCCAAGGTGAATTGTCGAATGGTGCTGCACCGGGGTGCTGAGAACTCCTGGCGCGCGTCGCACACTCCGGTAGTGTGCCGGAGCGAAGCTCCACGCCTCCGAACGGTGGAGAAGTCCGCCGAGAGCTGCGATGAAGAGAGGAGACGAGGGCAGTCGCCAACGCCGCGCTGGTTCGTGCGCATCACGCGCCCATAACGCCGTAGAAAAGCGGGGAATGGAGAGTGTAGCCACTCGAACCCATCCTATGGTAGTTATATTTTCGATTATAGAGGGTATCATAAAATGACTAAACAAAAGTACAAGCTTATGGGCCACAACAAATACATAGAAATGCATTTATGAAGGCCATGATTAAAGAGAGGCTATATGGTCGCGTGGACGAGTAATCCCACCAGCGACTTGATTGCGAGCATTGGACAGCCATCATTCTAGATGAATATACGTTGATCAAGATAAAGGAAGATTATGGAAAGGAGTGAGGGTCTCGATTTTCTGGACGTCATCACAGATCACACCACCACACCATCACTCTGTTGGTCCAACTTCAACTAGGACCAACAGTAGAGCGCCCTCGAGAGGAAGCCCAGCGGGATGACTTTCCTCGGTTTTATACGAATGTCAAACAAGCCTACGACATGGTTAGGTCTTGGTCTCAGTAGCGCGTCGCGCGGCGCCAGAGCGCGAGCCCGCCCAGCACTCGAAGCGCCAGGTTGATCGCCAGCAGGAGCTGCCAGTCGGACGCGAACGCGCCGGCCTTGACGACGTTCATCGCGAGCACGGCGCGGCCGGATGTGGCGCGGCAGACAGCGCCTGGCGCGCAGTAGATCTCGCCCACCTGGCCCCAAAACGCGCGCATAAGCCCGTGGTAGCAGTACTTGACCGGCAGGATCTGCTGGAGCCACACAAAGTACCCGGGCGTGGTCTTGCGGTTCACGAACGTGCCGCCGAAGATCATGCTGGGCGCAATGATGGCGATGCCGAGCACGAGCACGAGCTTGGGCTTGGACGCCACGCACGCTGAGAACAGACCGACGGCGACGCCCGTGCTCACCACCAAGAACACGAACAGCAGGAACGAGAAGAACACCGTCGCGTCCGCCGGGAAACCGACGAGAAAGTACGTTGGCGTGAGGAACACGAGCGAGTAGAGCACCTGGAGCGGCACTTCGCTGACATTCTTGACGACGTACCAGCTCAGTGCGTGGTACTGGCGGCCCGCGTGTTCGCGGAGCACGATCGCGACTTCCTTCGGGATGCTCGAGAGCTCGGGCAGCGCGTTGGTGATGAACTGGCTGGCCGTGATGAAGAAGCAGGCGCTCGAGAACGACTGCACGTGGTTCTGGGAGACGTCGATCCGCAGGAAAATCAGCCCGATAACGAGCGCGATCACGAGCGCCTTCACGATACGCGCACGCACTTCGGGGACGTTGTGCGATAGACGGAGCATGTTGCGCTGGAGCAGCACACGCAGTTGTGTACCGATGGAGTTCTTTGGCCCGTGGGCCACCCAATCACCCTCGTGCGAGCCGAGCACAGGCGTGGCATCGACGGTCTGCAGCGCGCCGACAGTAGCGCGTGAGAGATGCACCGAGTCGCCCCACGTACGCACGAGTTGGTGGACGCGTGCCGCGTCCTTGGGCCCCGTGACGAAGAGTTCCTGCATTAAGAACTCGAACGGGTTGGTGTGCGGCGGACAGGGCAGCTCGTTGGACTGGAAAAACGCGAGACTGTCGATCGGCTTTCCGCGGAAGACGGTACGACCACTCGCGTCGTCGCCAGCGCCGCCACCGGTGAGCACGTGCAGCTTGTCGACCAGCGTGAACGTGTTGCTCGTGAGCTGGTCGAGCGTAGCAGCCAGCACCACGGTGTGGCCCTTGCGGGCGAGCGACTGGAGGCAGCGGACGACGGCATCACCTGAGAAGGCATCGAGCCCCGCGGTGGGCTCGTCGAGCAGTAAGATCGAGGGGGCTGTGATCAACTCGGTCGCGATTGACAGCAGCTTGTGGTCGCGCGCGCTGATAGCCGTTGGGTTTCCGTTGGTGCCGTCACCAACCAGCGACCGCGCCACGTTCGCGAGCCCGGTTTCTTGGAGCACTTGGTCCACACGGGACGCCCGCTCCCCGGCGGTCGAGGCGTCGCCAAGTCGCAGCCGCGCCTGGAGTTGCAAGTGCTCGTACACCGTCAGCGTCGCGTACATTGAGTACGCCTTGGAGACGTATCCAGCGATGGCGGGCGTCAACCGCATCGGCTGGTGGTTGACGCGGACGACGCCCGTGGCAGCTGCCGCTGGCGCGTGGCCAGCGATGGTGTCGAGCAGCGCAGAAGTCGTGGCTCGCGATGGACCGGCGATCGCGAGTAGCTCACCGGCTATAGCTTCTCCAGAGATATCGTCAAGCTGGAGTTTGATGTCGTGCGGCGGCCCCTGCGGCGACGGCGGCTGCTTTGCGGGCGTCGTCTTGGTCGAGGCAGCAGCGGAGCGCACGCTGATGTTGTGCCACGAGAGCGAGAGAGGTGCAGCCGCAGGCAGACCAGTAGCGGCCGAGTCAATCTGCACGAGCGTGTAGGGAGCGTCGGACGTGTCACTGGACATGGTCGTGTGGTATGCTGGTCGTATCGTGGTTGCCGTAGTGTGCGAATAAAGTGGTAAATTGGAAAGTGAGTCGAGTGGAGAGCACGGGGTCGTTGTGTGTGGGGAGGTGATCTTCAGGATCGTTGCGCGCGTAGCTGTGGTAGGACATCTATGTGATGGCTGTGGAAGGACACGAACAATCCTGTCCGTTGCGTGGAGAGGTCCGGTCGGTATCCAGAGGCGGTTCAACCACACGCGTGTCACCATTGAAGCCATGT
>JAMFLL010000654.1:0-29508 GCA_027475725.1 Pythium rhizo-oryzae | reverse complement strand
CGAGCGGATGTACGACGCCTGTAGCCGCGTGGCCCAGCCGTCCACGTCGCCGCCGAACTGCGTGATCGAGTCGCCCACGACGAGGAACGTCGGTCGGCTTGCGACGGGCGGGCCTTGGAGCGGCGTCGTTGAGTTGGTTGCAGCGGGCGGCGCCGAGAGTGGCGTCGTAGAGATGGTCGCGAAGATCACGCACACGATGACAGCGACCGTGATCCCGAAAGCGCCGAGTCCTGCCGAGATACACGTGGCCCGAGAGCACGCGAACCGTTTGGGCTTGACAGTGGAGTCGACGTTGCTGACGGTCGGGGCAGCCGCGAGGGGCGGCAGTGCGAGGCCGGGTTCGAGCTCCTGCTCGGGCTGCTGTCTGTCTAGGAGCTGGACATTCATGGTAGCTCGGGAGGTGGCTGGCTGGCGAAATGCGTTATGGGCACGACTATCGGTGGAAATGAACTTCACGTCCACGACGTTGGCGCGACCCTCTGGTCCATAGACGCATGCGGCAGGCGTGCCCCGGCAACTCTGGGTGCGGAGATTTGCTGTTTTCGTTCCACGATGTGATACGTGATGTTGGGACGTTGAAATGTGTCGCATTAGGGAGCCCGCACGACGGTGCTTTACCTGTGGAAAAGCATAATGGATGTAAGAATGTCTGACCTACTTTGGCTCATATCTCGTCGGTCGAATCGAATATGTTTGGGGAATTGATGCCCATCCATTCCGCGCTTTACCTGGGGAATCATATTCAAGAATGGCAGCGAGATTCTTGAATACCTGTAATACAAGTGGCACCTCTGATAATGATTCTCAAATTTGCATTGTTTTACTTTGAAAAAGACTTGAAAACGAATATCTTTACGAAATGCATCTACTCTACGTTTCCGTGTGAGAGAGGTTCTTGACGACATATCTCATTTAGTGCGAGGCTTTGATATCGGGCTGCCCAGAAAATCCAGCGCCAGTGAATTCAAATCCGCTGGAGCCGCGGACATCATGCGCTGAAAAATCTCGCCGAGGCCGCCAGGGGGAACCCTCAGTCAGGAGAATATAAGGTGCGGAGCGTGCCGTCACTTCGCCGGACCCAACGCTACGCACCTTATATGGTCTTTTCTGTCCAGGCACGTGCAGAGCCGGAATGTGGAGTATTACGGTGCGTGTCCCACGAGGTTTTGCCCGTGCGACTCTTGCACCCATCCAACGGTTGGATGGCTCAATGCAGGTTCAAGTGGCGGTTGGATTCCAACCGCCACTTGAACCTGTCCTGGCTGAGACCTCCCACGCGACGGCCGTGTAAACAAAGCGCGCTCAAAGCGCACGGCGGCTCGGAGGCCCACGCGATGGATGCGAGTTGACCGTTATCACGGTTCACTCGCGCGCAGCGTCTGGGCGCGATGCTGACACGGCGTTCCAGAGACACGGCGCAAGCTGCTACTGTACGCACAGACAAGGGGGAATGCGGTGGTTTGCGGTGCAGCCCGTGCTTGATGTGCCTGGTGGACAGCTCAGGACGCAGCGTCCTGGACGCTCACCAGATCTGTTTGGACAGCTCAAGAGACCAAAGACACGCGGCCGCCGTCCCCTCATGATGCCAAGGGGGACTGAGATTTTGGAACGAGTCGGCGAAGTGAGGCGAGTGCGTGTGGATTACATATTTGTGGTGGCGAGGCGGCTGCCCCGTCCGGTGGTGGATTAGTGGCCCACGGCCGGCGCGCGGGGCGTCGCGATCTGGGGCGTCTCGAGCGTGGCCGCTGGCAGCAGCGTCTCGATGCGACGGCGCACTTGCTCGAACGCCACGCGGTTGCCCTTGGCGCTGAGGCGCAGCCCGTCGCGGAACAGCGCCGCGCGCGCCGTCGCATTCGGGTACGCGGCCATCAAGTGCGCGTACAGATCCAGGAATGCGGTGCCGTTGTCGCGCAGCGCCGCAGCAGCCTCGCTGCTTGCCGTCGCGTACGCGGCCGTGGCGTTGTTGCTGCGGTCCATGGTGCCGCTTTCTGCGAGCGCGGCCCGGCGCGCGTCGTCGTCCACGACCGCGGGTGAGACGACCAGCAGCTTGCTCTGCGGCGAGCTCTTGCGCAGCGCGCGCAGGATGTGGACGAGATTGTCGTAAAACCGCTCGACGCGCACGTGGTCCAGTGCGCCTGGCCCGTCCTCGAGCGCCGCGTCGTTCGTGCCGAACCACACCGTGATGAGCGCCGGCGCGGGCGCTGCTGCCGCCAGCTCACGCGAGACCACGGGCAGCGCGGCCTCCACGAACCGCTCCGTGTTGAACTCGGCGAGGCCGCGGTTCACCACGTCGAGCGAGCGCACGTACTGCGCCTGGAGCCGCGTGGCCCAGCCGTCCACGTCGCTGCCCAGCTGCGTGTGGACGTCGCCTAGCAGCATGATCGTCGGGCGACGCACAAAGGCGCCGCCGGTTGTGTTGCTTGCGATAATAGTTACACCATCCTCCGTATTGGCCGAGGCCGAGGCCGACGAAGATGCCGACGGCAACGACGATGCATTGCCGTGGAAAGACCGCTCGATGAGCACGCCCGCCGTGATGCCGGCGCCGAGGCACACGAGCGAGGCGCAGACGACCGCGCCGACGAGCCGCTTGCGCCGCGGGCCCATGGCCGCGTAGCCAAAGTCGCGCTTGGCGGCGGGTGGTGCCGACTCGTCGAACATGGGAACGGGGGCCTCCGGCGAGTCGTGGAATCGTGGAATGAGCGAGGGAGCCGACTCCCCGGCGACGTGACCGCGCGGCGGTCGCTCGATCTCACGCGTTCCATATATTACGCGTCCCAAGCGCGCGAGATTCCAGGAGCTCGAGGCCATGAATCAGGGCGCGGGAAGCCGCTGCCCAGGACAGCTTCCCGTCCCCGCCACCTGTGAGATATGCGAGGGAACGTTTCGTGTGTACAAATTCACAGTGTGAATCCCACATGCCGCTCGCGCGCGTTTTCGTATCAGAGGGAACGCCCGCGGCATCAATCAACCAGGAGAGTCCCACTCCACCCACCGTGAGCGGATCTCTGCGAGTCGACGCCCCAGCGGCGAACAGGATGGAGGCGACTGGCGGGCTCGAGACTTTCGAGGCTCGTGGCCTTCGACTCGAGGGGAGCTTCAGGCGGCGAGGGCTGCATACCGTAGTCACCGCGAGGGTGTGGCGAAGCAGGAAGAAGGGAGACAGCCACGGAAGATACCACTCTAGCCCTGTGAGCGATCTGCGACGTGTGATGGGTGTAGCCATCCCGCTTCCACGTTTAGCGGCGCCACCACCGCCACGCTATGAATGGCGCGAACTCGCGCATGCGACGAGGAGAGAGGGGCGGCATCCAGAAGCGAGAGGCTTCCAATGTGTGCGTGCTGCCCTCACTCCCGGTTCCTCCTTCCCTCGCGCTATCTCTCTCTCCCTCTCGCTCCGCGCCACCACTTTGCAGAATGGTCGACTACCGCCGCAAGCTCCGTGCGCGCCTGCTCGTGACGGCGTTCATGGGCCACAACGTCCTGCGCATGCAGATCGCTCGGCGCGACCGCAAGGGCGTCAAGACACTCGCGGCGGCGCCACCCAAGTCGCCCGCCCGCAAGACCCCCAGTCCTCCGCTGGTCGCCGCCCCAGCCGCCGCCGCCCCAGCGAAGCCTGCGCTTGCCAGTATCCACACACAACGGCCATTATGAAGCTATTCTCTCCAACTAATAGATCTTGAGGGCGTGGCAAGCACTTTTTCTTCGGTGGCGTTGTGAGATTTCCTCTATGGACCAGCTCACGGCGGGAGCACTTGACTTTCGTTGTCGCTCCCTCACGCTTTGAAACGGTCGTGACTCGATCGCACTCACTTGGTCTTGCCAGTCAGCGTGGTGAAGCACGGGAGCTGCCAGGTGTCGAGCAGCTCGCTCGGGAGCAGCGCGTCGACCTGCTTCTTGACCTGCTCATACACGACACGGTTGCCCTCGCGCGAGAAGTGGAGCCCGTCACCAAAGAACCGCGCGCGGTCGGGCGCGTCTGGGTACTGCTCCATGAAGAACGCGTGCATGTCCAGCAGCGCGACGTTGCGGTCGGCAAAGCCCGCGGCAACGCGCGCGCAGGCCTGCGCGTATAGCTTAGCCTGCGCGTTGTTGCGGTCGAGCTGGTCCTCGGGGCGCAGCCCCATATCCTCCACCTGGATCTGGCGCCGGCGCTCGTCGTCGACCGTGGCCGGCGTGAGCACGAGGATCTTGGCGCGCGGTGCGAGCGTCACGAACGTCTCGAGGATGAGCGCGAGGTTGCGCGCATACTGGTCCAGCGGCACGTGGAGCTCGGCCTCGGTGCCGTCGGCGAGCGCGGCGTCGTTGGCGCCGAGCCAGAGCGTGATGAGCGCCGGCTGCGCGAGCGTCGTCGCGAGCTCCTCGCGCAGCACCGGCAGCGCGTGGTCCACGAAGAACGCCGTGTTGTAGCCGCAGAGCCCGCGGTTCACGACGTCCACGCTCCGCACGAACGCGTGCTGGAGCCAGACGCCCCAGCCGAGCGACTCGGGCATGGCCGCGTCCTGCGTGAGCGAGTCGCCGCAGAGCACGAACAGCGGGCGGCGGCGCGGCGGCAGTGGTGGCGCGGGCGACGTCATGATGCGGAGGGGGGAAGCGGGGCCGTGGGGCGATCTCGCGGACTGATGCACACCGAATGCGAGGGCGAAAAATTTGGCGGAGCTGGTGCCGGGAGGATGGGCGGCTCCGACGCGTTAGTGACTACCATCGGAGTAGTGACCGGCACTTCAAGTCCGCCATACGGTGCGTCTGTCTTGGTCTCACCATGTCCAGCGACAGCATGGCGAGAGCAGGGCAGCAGCATGTGCGCCTTGTGGGCATTGGATGTGGGAGAGCGCTGGATAGTGAAACGGAGTGTATTTGGTCGTAGAGATGATAACAGAAATGCCACGCATCGGCCGTGCTGTGGCATGGCAACGGCGCGTGGCGGCCTAACTGAAGTGCGTGGGGCGGGAAGTGGCGCTTACTGGACATTGGCGCGCACAAACTCCTCGATCTTGTCCATCTTGTTGCCTGTGTACTCGCCCAGCAGCTCGCCGTTCTTGTACACGCGGAAGTGCGGGAAGCTCTCGACCTCGAGCTCTTCGAAGAGGTCCTCGAGTTCCTCCGCGTCCAGCTTCAGGAACGTCTACACCAACAAAACAACCCCCCCCCGAAGCGCGACAATCAGATCATACGCACAAGGAGCAGGCCTCTCCTTCCGAGATAAAACGCACCGCCTTGCCCGCGAGTTCGTCCGCGAGCTTCTCGACCTGCGGCTTGATCTGCTTGCACGAGCCGCACCAGGGCGCCGAGAACGACGCGACCGTAAAGGCGTCCTTCGCCACCTGGCTCTTGAAGAAGTCCTCTGTCTCCACGTGCTGCATGCCAGCTACGAGCGCCTCGCCTTCCGACGGCGTGGGCTGCTCGGAAGACGCACTCTCTCCCTCGGGCGCCTGCTCCGTGCTGTCGCTACCCGTGACGGCCGAGGCCTCGGGCTCCTTCCCCTCCGCGTTGCTCTCTTCCGCCGGCGCTTCAGTGGACTCGGTCTTATCCTGCTCACAGTCCCCACAGATACGCGCGACGTCAGTCAAGCCTCGTACAAGCTTCCACAGCCTTTTATGGCCGAACGCACCTCCGACGTGGCGGTCGCCTCGACGCTTGCCGCGTCTTCCTCCACGCGCGGCTTCTTGGCGATCTACACATACCACACGCGCAGCGGTTAGCAAGGAGGGACGAGATGGCAAGGGATCCTCTCCGCAACGCGCGCACCGGCTGCTCCTCGTGCTCGGGCTTGTCGTGGGCGACGGTCGTGGTCATGGCGGTCGGCTCGGCGTGTGCGTCCTCGGTGGTCTGTGTCGTTCTGCGGCGTCGGACGGAATGGCGACGGACGGCGCGAGTCACAGAGGTCTCAGCTATCACGTACACGGTTGTCCACGGTCGGACTGGACCAGATTGCCGTGTGGCGCGTGCCACATCAACAGTCTTAAACAAGTACACGGACACCGTGTAACTTCAAGGAGACCAGCCACACACACTCAGCTCAAGCTGGACTCAGGCCTGTTCGCGTTGCACTCGGGCTACACGGTGCACGGGCGCTCAGAATAGACCGCCTGTTCAGCGAGCAGTGTGTGTGTGTTTGTGTGTTTGTGTGTTGCATGGGTTGTTGTTGGGAGAGAGTTCGTGAGCGCGTGAGGGCGAGCGTGTTTCGAGCACGAGCGTCGCACGTAGAATGGTAATGGAGACGCTCGTCGCTCACGGAGGAGACGTGGCGACGTCGGCGCCGACCGATCCACCGACCGAGGCGGTGGCTCCTGTGGGCCCAGTCGCACCGCCCGTGTCTCGTCTGCCGAAGAAGGAACTGGTGAGCTGCGCCATCGAGGCCCACACGATCCAGAAATGCCCGTCCCCCAAGAAGAAGGCGCTCGACCCGCTGCGTTACATGCCCGAGCGCGCGTCGTACCACGCGCTGTTCTCGGTGGTCGCGCGCTTTGAAGACCACGCGGACGAGTACCACGTGCTCCGCAGCTACGCGCAGTTCCGCGCGCTCCACGCCCAGCTCCAGAAAAAGTTCCCCAAGTCAAGGCTGCCCAAGGACCTTCCGAGCCTCCGCAAGAAGCGCTTCGACAACGACTACATCGAGCAGAAAACGGTCGAGCTGAGCGCGTACCTGGCGCAGCTCATCGACCTTTGCGAGGTCCGGCAATGTAAACTTTTGCGCGACTTTCTGGAAGAGCATCCGACATCCGAAGTGACCGATGACGATGACGCCGTGCCGACCAAGATGCTCGACGGGTTACCTGGCACGATCGTGTCCGTGCGCGCCGGTCAATCGTTCACAGTGAGCTTACGGCTTCAATCGCCTGGCGACACGGCGTCGTGGCAGTTCACAACCAAGAAGCACAACATTGGCTTTAGTGCCACGTTCAATGGCAGCAACGTGCGCGTGTACTCGCGCGAAGACTCGCAGCTGAAGCCCGTGAAAGGCTCCTTCAAATGTCTCGAAGCCGGCACGCTCACGCTGGACTGGGACAACACGTACACTTGGAGTAAAACCAAGGTGTTGGTGTACTGGGCAGAGGTTGAGCAGTCTCGGACGCTGACATTCGGCAGCGACGTTTCCGGTGTCGCGGATCCCGGGATCCCGGTTACGGATGCGACGCCATTGGTCGATGGGCGCCGCGCCGGATACATCGCTCAGAGTCGGAATCCATCACTGTACCCTCGGCAGATTGTGAACACATCGCTCTCGCTGATCGCCAAGCCGTTCACGAGGTCGCGACAGCATCAAGCGGCGCAGTTCAAGACCGGCTCGCTGATCGTCGAGCGCAACGTGAAATTCCGTGGCCGCAACTGGTATCGCAAGTGGTTTGTGCTCGACACGCACAAGTGCCTGCTGCGGTATTACGACTCCGAGCAGGCTTCTCGGAAGGGTCTCTCGCTCGCCAAGATCAACCTATCAACCAAGAACGCGTGCCTAGCGATCACGAGCCAGGACGAAGCCGCGCCCACCCCGTACATGTTCATGGTCCGAGCGCGGAAACGGTGCTGGAAGATGTGCGCGTCTTCTCAGGCTGAATACAATGAGTGGGAGCACGCCATCTCCACGGCGATTCTCACGGCGCAGCTCAAGCGTCGAACCAAACGAGCAAACGCGGCACCGCGCGACGAGAAGAATGATCAACAGGATGCGGAAAATCTCGAGGACGACGACTCCGAGGATGAAGACGACGAAGACGAGGACGATGAGGATGATGATGAGCACGGCAAGGAAGACGAAGAAGATACCGAGGAGGAGGAGAACGACTCGGACCCGAACGGAGCACACGACCCGCCTCTGCCACTTGTACCCCGGAGCCCTGACACCATCGACGCGGCCCTTGTTGCTGCCTTGGAAGCCCACGTCCAGGAGCGAGAGGATGCTTGTGAAGTGCAAGTTCCAAACCCACCACAGCAACGACCGTCGCTGGTCTCGGTGTGCGTGTGCGAGCATTGGCTCCGCGACCTGCGCCGCCTTTCTCACGCGAAGAAGCTGCTCGTCGTGCTCTGGCTCAACACGCTCGTGGTCTCGTTGCGGCCGTGTTCACTGGTGACGTTCGTCTTGACCGCGCTGTGCGTCAGCACGTACGCACTCGTCCACGCGCTGGAAGCCGCGCCGCGGAGAGCTCGCCTCGCGGGGCACGACAAGCACGTCTAACATAATCGCGATTTTCCTCCCACATAATCCTGTTTATAACACATTTTCGATTTTGCTATCGTCACGTCGTGCGCGCCGCGTTTTGAAGACCTTCACTCTGTCCCCCCCCCCCCCCCTCTTCTTTCCGTCTCTCTCTGTCATGCTCCCCATGGTGCTCTCAATAGAGCGCCGTTCTCCCTTTTGCCTTTTGACCTTTTTTCCCCACAAACCCAGGGGAAACGAGGAAGCCCAACGCCATCTCCGCGCACCGCCGCGCCTTGCCGCCCCGCCCGCCCAGGAAGCAAGGAAGAGGAGAGAGGCCACGAGCGGGAGAGCGGCGCCATGAACGGCGGCGACCACAACCGCAGCTTCCGCGTGCCGCCGCCGCACTCGAACCACTCGACGCCCACGGCCGCGGCGTACCGCTCGAGCCCGTACTACGGCGCGCAGCCGCAGCCCGCGGGCGCCGTGCCGCCCATGGGGTAGGCGCCGTCGCCGGCGGCCGCGTCCGCGCGGTACGCGCACGACGAGTTCGGCAGCTACACGAACGGCGGCGGCAACATGATGCGCCAGGCGTCGCCCTCGGCGGCGGCTGCGGCCGCGGCCGCCGCGGCGGCGGCGCAGGCGCACCACGCGGCCGCAGCGTCGGCGCGCCAGCCGCGCTCGAGACCCAACTCGCAGCAGCGCATCGCGCTGGAGAAACCCATGTACGCGGCGGACCCGAACGGCTCGTATCCGGAGCGCCCGATGTCGCCCATCGCCGCGGCGGCGGGGGGCGGACGATCGTCGTTCACGTCCGTCTCGTCGCATTACGGGAACGCGCCGTCGGCGCGCGCGAGCGGGAGCATGCGCAAGAAGACCCCCGTGGCTCCGCCGCTGCCGCCGCTGGAAGAGGGCGACTACGTGTGGGTGAGCGACCCTGGATCGCTGTGCGTCCCTGCGGTTGTCGCGCGAACGGGCTACTACTACGACGAACTGACCGACCACGAGCAGCCCGTGGTCGTGGTCCACACAGAAGAAGGTGAAGAGCGGGAGATCCGAGACGAGCGCACGCTCTTGCGACTGCCGGTGATCCACCACCCCAAGACCAAGCCGCCGCTCGAGATCCACGACTTGAGCAGTCTGGCACTCATGTCCACGGGCGACGTGGGGCGCAACGAAGTGTTCTCGACCTCACAGCTGGAGAATGTCGTCTTGTACACCCTGCGCTCAAGGTATCGCATGGAGCAAATCTACACCTGGGTGGATCGGGTGCTCGTCAGCGTCAACCCGATAGTGCCGCTACCGATCTTCACACCTGACCACATGCAAGCATACAACCGCAATCACGAAAAGTCGGATTCGGACACCGGTGGAACGAACGACGCGCCGCCGCATGTCTTCGCTGTCGCTCAGAATGCTATCCAGTGCATGCAAGAAGCTGCAGAGGATCAGGCTGTGATCATTCTTGGTGGCATGGGCTCTGGAAAATCCGAGGCGGCGAAGCTCGTTGTGCAGTACCTGTGCGAGATCGGCGAGAATCCTATTCGGTCGGACGCTGAGAGTGATCCGGGCGTTCTGCATCCGATTGGCCAACAGATTCTCCACGCGTTCACAGTGCTCGAAGCCTTCGGCAACGCCGCCACTCCGCAGAACCCGAACTCGTCCCGGTTCGCCAAGATGATCTCGGTGGAGTTTAGCCGGCACGGCTATGTCATTGGTGGCGGCTTCACGACTCACTACTTCGAGAAATCGCGCGTCATTGAGCGTCGTGAACATGAGCGCAACTTCCACGTCTTCTACCAGGTGCTCGCCGGTGTACAGCACGATCCAACGCTTCGGGATGCTCTTGAACTCAACAAGTCGGCCTCTGATTTCGCCCTCCTTCGCACGTCAGGAAGTAGTTTGAGTGATTCTCCTCGACCTGCTGACACCGCTGCCATGGACGCCCGCGATTACCGCGACCTCATGTCGAGTTTCTCTGCCCTGCGCATTCGCAAGAACCAGCGGATGGAAATCGTCCGGATTATTGCTGCTATTCTGCATCTGGGCAACGTTGACTTCATTCCAGACACTACGCAGAACGACGGCAAGAACGGCAGTGATCACTCTTCGTCTGGCGGCATGGCGTGTGCCCTGAAAGATCCGAATCAGATTGTGCTTGCAGCGCGATTGCTCGAAGTCGAGCCAGTCGTTCTCGACAATTATTTCCGAACGCGTCAATTCTTCTCGAAGGATGCGAATAACAAGACCGTGTCTTCTCTCAAGGTCGTCACGGTGTCCCAAGCTCGCAAGGCGCGCGATACGTTCATCCGCAGCTTGTACGAATCACTGTTTAGCTTCCTCGTGGACACCATGAACGGCATTCTCGGTGGGATCTTCGATCGGTACGAGAAATCCAACCTAGTGCTCAGTTCCCAAGGTATCCATGTACTCGACATCGTGGGCTTCGAGAACCTTGAAGGCGGCGGCAGTGGCACCCAGTACAACGGATTCGACCAACTGTGCTTCAACTACTGGAGTGAGAAAGTTCACAGCTTTTACATCCAGAACACGCTCGCGACGAATCTGGCGGATTTGGATGCGGAGTCGCAGCATGTCGAGCACCGACTCACACAAAACGCGCACTTTGACATTGCTGGCGGACTCGATCAGTGCTTGAGTTTGTTCGAGAACATTCCGTTTGGTATCTTTGCGCTTCTGAATGAGCACAGCAAGGTACGCTCGCCAAACGACGAAGATCTTGTGGCCAAGATCCTCGCTGGAAATGAAGGCGTCCCGACAATTTCACGACCCAACCTCGGTCAAGACGTCACGAGTGAGTACCTCACGCCTTCTAGAGAATGGCGATCACTGTTTGTTGTCGAGCACAATTGCGGAAAGGTCGCATATTCCGGGAAGGGATTATCGGCCAAGAACTCGCTTGCGATCTCAGCCACCTGTGGAGCAATTATGCATTCCTCAAAGAATGCGGTGCTTCACGCTGTCGGAGCATCACAGGTTGCTGCTGCCGCAGGCAAAACGAAAGCCAGTGGTCCTCACTCGAAGTTCGTGAACTCCACCAAGAGCGGTGACCGCAGTGACAACTCGGCGTGCACTGATGTGATGCATCAAGCCGACGCTCTTTTGAACGCACTCAACCACACTGGTAAGAACTTTCTCGTCTGCGTGAAACCGAACCCCGACATGGAGGAAGGTGGTTTCGACTCCGAGTTCGTGATGAAGCAAATTCGAGATGCCCATCTCGTTGACCTTATTCGAGCGAGTCGATCCGTGTATAGTGTCCGACTCACCCACAACCATTTCTTCCGACGTTACAAGAGCATCTGCGGCCACCGTGGTACCTTAGAGTCCCTACTACGGGCTTTGTCTGCTATTGGCGTTCTAGAAGAAGAGAACTTCGTTGTCGGGAAAGCGACGGTGTATTTGACGAGTCACCAGTGGAAGAAACTTGAGCAAGCCCGGTCACTGTATTTAAATGCTTGCGCTACGATGATTCAGAGGAATCTGGTGCGTGGCGCTTCTCGCAAGAAATCTGTTCGGATACTCCAATTGATGAAGGACTTGCGACGCGCCGTGAAAAGTCATGCCAGTGAAGAGGTTGTACAGGTCATCAACGACTGCACAGGTGTGCTCGGCAAGCGTGGTGTTGAAGATATTCGGGTTATCAAGGAAGCAAAATTATCTCTGTCACGACTTGACGAAGAGGCTTACGTGCAGTCTGTCATTGAAGACGCGCAAAAGATGGGTCACGTTGCCCTCATCGATTATGCGGTCGCTTGTTCAGAGAAGTGGTGCCCGCACTGGTCCGCCGATAGCCTGAAGGATCTGCAACGACAGCTGAGGTCGAACGACGACGCGAGTTCAGCGAAAGCTGAACGCGCGGCGAAGGTCAATGAGCAACTTCGTGCATCGATCATCAAGAAGGATCCGGACGCCCTCATGGGCACCCTTGCGACCCTTGAGGAGGCTTCAATGGAGTCGCTGGAGCGAAAACTCGCTACCATGATGATCATTCGAGCGCTGGAGGAAAAGAGCGTTGTTGAGAACTTGACGAACGCCATCGGACAGGTAGCAGACTCGAAGTCTGCATCTGGAGATGCAGTCGTCCAAGTGCTTCTCCCTCCGGCTCTCAAGGCAGTTGAATTCGGCTTGGAAGGGCAATTTCCAGATATCAAGACGATTTTGTCCAAGTTCGAAGATGCCGCAGAAACCGATCAACTAGCAAGTGATGTGGCAGATGCAACTGAGGAACAAGAGATCCCTACTAGTGATACGATACTGGATGTCGACCCAACACATCTACTCGCTGCACTCGAGAAGGCAATGAACGAGGAGAACCTCATCGCTGCACAACGAGTTATGAAGCGGTTGCAAGCACTCGGAGTTCCGCCAACACCGCTCATGGATGATGCCACCAAGCGAATCGATGCAGAGATCGCCAACATCAGTGTGGCGAACGAACGCAAGCTCATTCTCAAGTTCTTGAATATCGCTAAGGTATCTCTCGATCTTGAACTACTCAACGAGGCTATTGATGGTGCTGTGGACGCGGGCATAGCTAAATGGGATTTCAACTTGAAGAATGCTGAGCGCGAGCGGGATAAACTCATGGCTGCTGCCGGAGGTAGTGCGCCGAGTGTATCATCATCTTCAACGCCAAAGCTCACAGTTTCGAAGACTCCGACATCTGCGGTGAAGCCGAAAACGTCGCTTGCGCGTTCGATGAGTCAGATTTGGAGCGCACGAGATGAGGCTGACCTTCGGAAACTGGCGGTTGGCAATCCACGAGAGCTCGACCAACTTCTGGATGCGAAGATTTCGCGGCAGTTGAAGGTCGCCGATGTTGAACAAGCCATCCAGCGTGCGCTTTCTCGACGTGATGTCGGGCTGATTGAAGAGTCACTTCAGCGTGCGATTGGCATGGGCTACAATGCTGACACAACGTTCAGGGCTCTTTTTGACGCGTATCAATCGATCCAGGAAAAGAAGACGGCCGGCTCAGAGTCGAACATTGGGCTCGTTGCAGCTGTTCGATTCTTCACTGCTCGGCTTGACAAGAACGCTGAGGTGCGAGAAGATGCTCTCGAGATGCTGACCCGCCAAGTGCAATCGTTCGCTTCTGAACGTGCAACAATAGCGAGCGATCGCCAGAAGGAGATTGAGAAGGCTGCACAAACCCTTCGACGCAGACTAGACAACTGTCTTACTGCTGCGAAGCGTCTGGAGTCAGCCTTGCAGCTGCCACAAGAGACCCTGTCTGTAAGCAAGCTCGAGTCAACACTGGAAGCAGCTAAGAAAGCTGGTGTCCATACACGACTTCTAGTGAAGGCTGAAGACAAGATTTTTGCTGCACGAAGAAGCACACTGACAAGCGGAGATCGTCCTTCAATCTCAATGATCGGAACTGCCTCGACATTTGATGAATCTGATCTGCCTCGTCGCAGCTCCAAGTCTGACTTGACGCGGATGATGTCGGACACAACCGGATGGGATGGGGAGTATAACGACACTGGCGCTGATCGAGGAGATTTCCGGAGTGATAGGGATGCGTCTGCATTCCATCAGTTCGAGCGCCTCCGGAGTGGAAGTAATGCCACTTCTGACCAGCGAGCCAGCATGACACCACGGAAACTTTTTTGGGAAGGCCGCGCATTATCACAGAGCCTGTCGACGCTTGATGACCCATCTGATTGTCAGTTGGCGCTCTCTATCAACCGATGCGTGCTGGGCTACATGCGTGACCGTATCGTGTTCTACCGAGAGATGCTTGCTCAGTTCATCCTCCAAATTGGCTTGGTCAAGAGCTCGCTCGTCGATGAAATCTACCTGCAGCTGATGAAACAGCTGACGAAGAACCCCAAGCGTGATAGCAGTATTCGAGGGTGGTCGTTGTTTGCGATGTGTGCAACCTCATTCCCTCCGTCTGATGCGCTCGAGAAGTACGTGCTGCTCTTCTTGAAGTCGCAAACAACAGAGTCGAACAGTTTCTGGAGATTGGTGCGCAATTTTGCCGCCTACTCGCTGAAGAAGATGGAGAACTTGCTGTCGAATGGCGCGACCGGCTTTATTCCGAGCATCGAAGAAATTCGCGGTTACGAGGCACGACCCCCATTCTTGTGTACAGTGGAGCTCTTGGATGGCACCCCTCTCGCGGAGCAATTCCCGGTCACTCCGGAGCTCACTGTGGATCACCTGGTTGAGATTTGCGCTCATTTCTTGGGGCTCGACGACCGCTTTAGCAAGTTTCTCAGTTTGTGTGCAGTTGCAGAGAAGCACGGTGCGTCGAGTCGATCAAACTCAACTGTTTCAGGAATCCCTGGCACATCGTTCGTCTCCACAACAGGATTGGAGGGTGACGACAGCAACGCAGCGGCAGCAGTAGCGGCAGCAGCTGCACCGAGCCCAGCGAGTTACTTCCACAAATTCTTGTCGGCTGCTACGTTTTTGAACGGTGACGTATTCCTTGGCGATATTTTCGAGAAGGAGCTAATTCGAGGTCGTGAGCTGAAGTTCCAACTCAAGATCCGGCTACACCCGTTGTATGTTTTGCGGTATGAGGACGAGATGTACGACCGGTTGATGTATATCCAGGTCCAAGACGAGATCGTGCGTGGCAATCTGTTGCTTCTCGAAGAAGACGCGGTCGTGCGGTTCACCGCACTGGCGGTCGCCATCGACTGCGGCGACGATCTACCGCAAACCATTGATGAGATGCTGGATATGAATCTGTATGATTACATCCCGATCGAGTGGCAGGCTACGCACAGTGAAGACGACTGGGCAGCTATCGTGCTGGACTTTTGGCGAGCAAACTTGATGATGGACGACATGCTGCTTGGTGTGAGCGAGCTGCAGCGCATCTACATTGAGGAGGCCGCGCGCCATCGTTTGTACGGCGCGAGCTTCTTCCCATGCAAGTTGTTGACGCGCACGAACTCAGCGAAGCGAGACCTGAACTCGTTCTTGGGCGCGGACGTGCCAAGCTATTTCGTGATGGGCGTGAACTGCTACGGCATCCACTTTATCGGTCGCGACGGCGCGTTGCTTGCGTTTTGCGACTACAACGAAGTCGTCCACTGGGGCGGCTCGTACCAGCAGTACAAGATCACGCTGATGAAGCCCGAGATGTCCACGTCCGAGGATGTGGTCGTGACCACCAAATACTCGGAGGAGCTGAGCTCGCTGCTGAGCGACTACAAGGAGATCACAGCGCTCGTGAACGAAGCCTAGATAACCAGGACAGGCGAGCGCGTATGTAGACAGGAACAAAACGTAGACGGCACATAAGACAATTGCGTAATACAGGGTAGAGAGAGCAGTCTCCTTTCATGCAATATGGGCCGCCGCATCATGCACAGGATCAGCCCTGTCGGGTCGTAACTGATACGCTGACAAAATAGGGCAGTTAGAACTCGTTACCTGTTCAATCCGATCGATCGAGTTAACCGGGGATCTGCTGGTGGCCGGACGAGTGGATGGATGATTGGCGTCGCAATCCGGAAGAGACGTCGCGCTTGATTCGCGATTTACCGCTGCTCTCCTCGTCGCGCGTGACATTCGCGCCCATATACAAAGCCGACAGCGATGGTGTTCTTCGTGTGCGAAGGCTGCAATGAGTCGCTCAAGAAGAACAAAGTGGACGCGCACGCGGCGCGGTGCCGCAACTGCTGGGCCGTGAGCTGCGTCGACTGCAGCGTCGTGTTCGAGGGCAACGACTACGCGGCGCACACGAGCTGTGTGTCGGAGGCGCAGAAGTACGAGGGCGCGCTGTACAAGGCCAAGAGCAAGAAGATGAGCCCGCAGGAGCGCTGGATGGACGTGGTCGCGAACGCCAAGGGCTCGGACGCCAAGCTCCAGAACGTGCTGGACCGCGTGGCCGGCTACGACAACGTGCCGCGCAAGAAGGCCAAGTTCGTCAACTTTATGAAGAACAGCATCGCGATGCACGACCAGGCGACGATCGAGAAGGTCTGGACCGTGCTCGAGGACGCGTACAAAGCGTCGGAGCAGGCCTCGGCCGCGGCCGAGCAGGAGGAGAAGGACCAGAAGGCCAAGGAGGCTGAGGCCACGCCCAGCGCGAACGGCGACAAGAAGCGCAAGGCCGACAGCGCCGACGATACGAGCGGCGAGGACGGCGAGAGCTCGACGAAGAAGGCCAAGGGCAAGGAGGAGAAGAAAGAGCTCAAGTGGGCCAAGCTGATCAAGGCCGCTCTCAAGAAAGCGCCCGGAAAGGAGATGGAGATGTCGGCGCTGCGCGAGCAGCTGCTCCAGCACGTGCGCGACAAGAAGCTCTCGACCAAGGACGACAAGGCGCTCAAGAAGGAGATCAAGGAGGCGCTGCGCGCGGCCGACGCCAAGTTCGCGGTCGTCGAGGTCGTGCGATTAACCGAGTAACATTGAACTTTTGTGGACGTAGAATACACACCCAACTGAACCGCATGTCGAGGGCGCCGCCTCCCTTCCTCTTCTCTGTGTCTGAGCTTTGGAGAGCCCCGTCGTGGGCATTCTGGCGCCTTTGCACCTCGATTTGGGGATTCTGACTTCTTTGTTTTTACAAGTTTCCATTTCCTTATCGTAAATGTTCAAAAGATGAACCCACACTCCATTTCCAATATTTACATTACTACTATCTCACCTTGTTTTGGAATTCGCTTTAGCGCAATGGGTGTTCTTGGCGCGGCACATTCCAAGACCCCAAAAATGGCGGGAAGTGACGAGACAAACATGGCGCCCGGTCCTGCCGCTCCGGCGGCCGCTAGCGACGTCCACGCGGCTTCCACGCCGGCGCCGCCCGCGCCAACCAGCTGCGCTGCGTCTGCGCCATCGAACGCGGTCCCGCCGGCTTCATCCAGTGGCGTGGCCGTCGAGCAGCACGACGCCAAGGAAAACGAGGACGAGGACGAGGAGGAAGAGCCGACTGTGACGCTCCACGAGGTGCTACGCGAGCAGTCGGAGCTGAACGAGGCGGCCGAGGCCGTGCTGGGCGACGCGAGCGACGAGCACTGCAGCTACGAGCTCGGGTACCTGCGCCAGGCGCTGTACGCGTGCCTTACGTGCACGCCCGGGCCGCTGGACGAGGACAAGGTCGCGGGCGTGTGCCTTGCGTGCAGCTACCACTGCCACGCGGACCACGAGATCGTCGAGCTCTACACCAAGCGCGACTTCCGCTGCGACTGCGGCAACACACGCTTCCCGCAGGGCGCCGCCTGCGCGCTGCAGCCCGACAAGAGCGCGCGCAACGAGCGCAACGCGTACTCGCACAACTTTGTGGGCACGTACTGCACGTGCGCGCGGCCGTACCCAGACCCGGAGCGCACGACGCCCGAGGTCATGGTGCAGTGCGTCGTGTGTGAGGACTGGCTCCACGAGGAGCACATTTATGCCGACGGCCGCGCGCTGCCCGTCGCGGCATTCGACGAGCTCGTGTGCCGCGGGTGCATGGCGCAGCACGCGTTTCTTGCGGCGTACCAACTGCTAGAGCACGACGATGAACCGGAAGACGAGAGAGACGAGCCGACGGAAGAGCAGACCGACGGCTGCGTGCTGGAGAAGCTCCAGCAGCGGCTCCAGGAGAAGCAGCAGGAGCAGGAGAGCGCGCTCGAGCCGACTCCGACGTTCTGGTCGCGCGAGTGGCGCGAACGGCTCTGCACGTGCTCTAAGTGCGTCGCGCGTATGGAAAAGCACAAGATTGCGTTCCTGATGGACCCGGAGGACTCTTTGCTGGCGTACGAGGAGCGCGCAAAGCAGCTCCAGCAGGAGCTGAACGCCTCGGCCAGTTCCACCTCGACTGGTACGACTGCCACGACAGCGACTAGCACGTCCACGCCCTCGGCCGCGGGTGGTGACACGATTGTGTCGTCGACCGTGGAGTCGGCTATGTCGACGATGGAGGCGGCCGCACAGCGCGCGTTCCAGTCCAAGCTCTCCCATGAGCAGCAGGTCGAGATGGCCGTGGGCTACAACCACATGAAGGAGAAGCTTCAGAGCTACCTCGCGACCTTCGCGGCCTCGGGCAAGACCGTGCGCGCGCAGGACATTCAGGAGTTTTTCCAGGAGCTGCGCGAGACCAAGCGCCAGCGAACTGAGTAGAGAAACACAGCGAGACACGGCAACAAGGGAGAAAGACAGCGGAACATCGATGGGTAATACATCTACGGGTTGAATTTTTATCCGTGTAAGGTTTCGATGTTATGCGTGGGGGTAAGTCGCTGGCTGTCGGTTCTCACTTCTGGAACTGGCCGAGGAACTGGAAGACCTTTGCCGAGAGCGTGGGCGGTGCCTGGAGCGGCTCGCCGGGCGTGGCCGTCTCGATCGCGGCCGCGAGGCGAGCGCCCTGGTCGATCGCGCGCTTGGCGTCGAGTTCGCCGGCCTCGTCGGCGCCGCCGATGCGGAAAACCGTCACGCCGGCCTTCTTGAGCGGCTCCTCGAGCTCGCGCAGCGGCACCTGGCCGGCGCACACGACGACCGTGTCCACGTCCAGGACCTTCTCCTGGCCCTTCTTGTCCGTGATGTGGAGGCCGGCGTCGTCGACCTTGTTGTACTTGACACCACCGATCATCTGCACGTTGCGCGACTTGAGCGACGCGCGGTGGATCCAGCCCGTGGTCTTGCCCAGGTCCTTGCCGTGCTTGGTGGGCTTGCGCTGCAGCAAGAAGACCTCGCGGGGCACCTCGGGGATCTCGGGCTTGACGCCAGCGACGCCGCCGCGCACCGAGTTGGTCACGTCGAAGCCCCACTCCTTGGCGAACAGGTTGATGTCGAGCGACGGCGACTTGCCGTGGTGGGTCACGAACTCGGACACGTCGAAGCCGATGCCGCCGGCGCCGATCACCGCGACCTTCTTGCCCACGGGCGCGTTGTGCTTGAGCACGTCGATGTAGCTCACGACCTTGGGGTGGTCCGCGCCCGGGATCTTGAGCGCGCGCGGCACGACGCCCGTGGCGATGACCACGCGGTCGTAGCCCGCCGCGATGAGGTCCTCGGCGCTCACGCGCTGGCCCAGCTTGACGTTCACACCTGTGAGCTTGAGCTGCTTCTGGAAGTAGCGCAGCGTCTCGTAGAACTCCTCCTTACCCGGAATGACCTTGGCCATGTTGAACTGGCCGCCGATCTCGGTCGCCTGGTCGAACAGCGTGACCTCGTGGCCGCGCTTGGCCGCCGCAGTCGAGCACGAGAGGCCGGCGGGGCCGGCGCCCACGACCGCCACGCGCAGCGGCGTCTCCGTGGGCGTGTAGTTGAGTTCGGTCTCATAGCCCGAGCGCGGGTTCACAAGGCAGCTCGCCGTGATGCCCTTGAACGTGTGGTCGAGGCAGGCCTGGTTGCAGCCGATACACGTGTTGATTTCGTCCTCACGACCATCCTGGGCCTTCTTGACAAACTCCGGGTCAGCCAAGAACGGACGCGCCATCGAGACCATGTCGGCGCAGCCGTCGGCAATGATCTGGTTCGCGACGTCAGGCGCATTGATGCGGTTGGTTGTGATCAGCGGAATGTTGACGTTGCCCATCATCTTCTTGGTCACAAACGAGAACGCGCCGCGCGGCACGCTGGTCGCAATGGTCGGGATGCGCGCCTCGTGCCAGCCGATGCCCGTGTTGATGATGGTCGCGCCGGCGGCCTCGATCTGTTGCGCGAGCTCGACGATCTCCTCCCAGGTCGAGCCCTTCTCGATGAGGTCAAGCATGCTCAACCGGTAAATAATGATGAAGTCCTTGCCCACGGCCTGGCGCACGGCCTTGACGATCTCGACCGGGAACCGGATGCGGTTCGCGTACGAGCCGCCCCACTGGTCCGTACGCTTGTTGGTGTGCTCGACGATGAACTGGTTGATCAGGTAGCCCTCCGAGCCCATGATCTCGACGCCGTCGTAGCCGGCGGCGCGCGCGTTCGCGGCGCAGCTCGCGTAGTCCTTGATGGTCGAAAGGATCGCCTTGTGCGAGAGCTCCTTGGGTGTGAACCAGCCGATCGGCGCCTTGATCGGCGACGGCGCGACGTTGAACGGGTGGTACCCGTAGCGACCGCTGTGGAGGATCTGCATAGCAATCTTGCCGCCGTTCTCGTGGACCGCAGCGGTGACCTCCTGGTGGGCCTTGATCTCTCCCTGCGTCGTGAGCTTGGCCGCGAGCGGGCTCACGCGGCCGGCGCGGTTCGGCGCGATGCCGCCCGTGACGATGAGTCCGACGTCGCCGGCCGCGCGCTCGGCGAAGAACGCCGCGAGCCGCGTGAGCTGCTTGCCCTCCTCCAGGCCCGTGTGCATCGAGCCCATGAGCACGCGGTTCTTGAGCGTCGTGAAGCCCAGGTCCAGCGGCTTGAGCAGGTGCGGGTACTTGCTGCTCGACATGGTGGCAAGTGGGGTGATCTGTGACGTGTGGGGGACTTTAGGAGCTGGTCGTCGCGGAGATGGTTAGTCTTCCGGTTGGTCGCGGTCGCGTGGTCTAACCGAGTGGGCGTCTATCGATTGCTCCCGTCGAGCACGAAGATTTTTGGGTTCTGGTGGTCGCGTGGGGGGAGAACGGTTCTTGAACTTGGCGGTTGACGCGACAGGATCCGCCGCGGCACATGGAACAATCCTGCCGTGAGATTCCAACGTGCAAAACCCCCGGAATCGACCTGCATTACGAAGTGTTTTACCTGTATGTAACGATTTGCACCTGTATTATACGATATTACCTCTACTAACGAATGCTCCATGTGAGAGGCAACATCAAGAGGGTTCCACTCATGCTGACGCCGGATGATCACGCCGTCCTCCACATCCTTCCTGCAGTTCGCTCTTGCAGACTTCGCACCCGACTTGAACAATAGGTTGCGCGTCGGGCGATGGCACTTTACGCAGGTGCTAATTCTACGTTGAAATGAGTGTGCTGCATCAGGCATGGAGCAGCCAGCATCTCCCAATGCCCGGGAGGGCTCTCTTGGCTCGACCCTCCAGCCTGTGTACTGAGATAACAACTTGCCATTGGGATACACTGGTACACCATAACGGGTATACGGATACAGTACCATCTGTACCCGTATACTCCAATACCGGTACCCCTACCGGTCTTCCTCCCCCCAGGCTCCCCCTTCCGTTCGTTGATTGGGGGGAGGCAGGCTGCGGCCGCTGTGCGGCCGGCCCTGTGTGCGGCCGGCCCCCGGCCGCTGTTGCTTGATTCCCCCAGAGAAGCCCACAGACGCCCACACGCCCGCCGCCATGAAGGAGTACACGCTCGAAGAGATCCGCCGCCTCGCGGACACCAACCCGGAGAAGCTCGCGTCGGAGTACAAGAACGCGCGCACGGCCACCGCCGACCTCGCGGCCCGCGCGCGCGCCGGCCTCGCCGCGCGCTCGGCCAACCCGCCGGTGGGCAAGTTCCAGCAGTGGGTCCAGGGCTACGGCCAGCGCTACATCCACACGGGCAGGTGCGTTCCCCCGCAGGCTCTATGAAGCGGTCGTTTGGCGTGTGTGTGTGTGTGGGGGGGGGGGGGGGTTCCTAATGTGTCTCTGTGTTGCTGTTGTTGTCCGCCTCCGCAGCTCCAAGCCGATCGTCCACATGATGCTCATTATCGGCGCCACGGGCGTGGGCGTCGAGTGGTGGGCCCACCACCGCCACGCGCACGCGCACAGCGAGGAGGCCCACCACTAAACACGGCAACCGCCCTGCCTCGAAGACCGCGTACGCCCCGGCCCCCGTGTCGTCGTCGTCGTGTCGGTAGCCGCGCTCGCGCCCGTGTGGGTCGGCGCGCACGAGGCCGAAAGATCCCTTGTCTCCCGGGTTCCTCGTGCGTGCGCCCCGCCGCGCGTGCGTGGGCGACCGATGCATCCCAGATTTACCGCACGCTCGGAACAAGTTAATGAAAACGGAGATGAAGAAACAGACGCGTGGAAAGTGGGGTGTTGTATGTGGATCTTTTTGTCGCCGATTGCTACGCCGCGAACAGGAGCTCGCGCGTCGGGATCTTGCCGTAGCCGTTCACGACGAGCCGGTCGGCGTACACGTCCACGACCGCGTGGGCCGTCTCGCCGCGCGCCGGGTCGCACTCGAGCACGGCGTCGCAGACGAGGAAGTGGACGCCGCGCTCGCGCGCGTAGCCGTCGCAGTGCACGTGGCCCGCGAACACGGCGCGCACGCACGCGGCGTGGGCCAGCAGCGTCGTCAGCACCTCCTCGTAGTTCCACAGCAGGCAGTTCCACGGGCACGATTTCGGGTGCACCGGGATGTGCGAGAAGACGACGACGTGCTCGCCGACGGCCGTGGCCTTGGCGAGCGTCGCGTTCAGCCACGCGAGCTGCGCGGCGTCCACGGCGCCGTTGTACTCGACGAACCGCTTCTGCTCGCGGCGCAGACCAATCGGCGAGTTGAGGTCGGCGTTGCGGTTCACGCGGCGCAGCAGTGCGAGCGCGTCCTGCGCGACGGGGTCGCTGCGCGCGCGCCCGAGGCTGGTCACGCCGTACGCGTTGAGCACGACGAAGCGCGTGTTGCTGCCGCGGACCGTGAAGTCGTAGTACGCCTGCGGCGCCTGTGGGTGCTTGAGGTCCCGCTCGAACTCGCGCTGCGTCATGTTGTAGAGCTCGTGGTTGCCGACGAGGTGGTGCACCGTCGCGAGGCCGTCATCGCTATGGTCCGCGAGTCGGTCGTTCAGCACGCGCCAGGCCGCGAGCGCGTCCTGAAGCGCCGCACGCGTCGTGCCCGCCGCGCGGTTCTTGCCGTCGAGCAGGTCCCCGAGGTTCACAGCGAAGCGCAGCGGCCGGTGGTCCGCTTGGCGGACCCACTCGTCGATGGCCTCGCGCAGCAGCACGAGCGCGTGGCGGTAGAAGCGCTGTTGCGTGCGCGCATAGTTCCAGCCGTTGTCTACATCCGCGTACTGGACGTCCGTGATGAGGCTACGAACACACAAGCAGAGTCACGTCATGATCGCCGTATCCAGGAGGCGCCGTGTGGTGGCGACGTACCCGAACGACAGCAGCGCCGCCGATGGCGATGGCGATGGCGGCGGGTTCATTTCTGTGGATGACGCATGTGCGGGGGCTTGTGAGGACGAGCTCACGACCATCACTCATAGGTCTCACATGTGCTTCATGTTGAGTCGCCGATGGAGATTGCGGAAGTGGTAGAAGCGCTGCCATCTCGCCCCATATAAATAGAGCACGAGCATTCATTCATCAGCCATGGCGCTCCTTTCGGGCTACCGCGGCAGCAGCGTGTGGCGGCTCTGCGTGGGGATATGGACGGCGTAATGGGCGAGTCCGCGCGGCCCAACTTTCGGCAAGTCGGCACACGCACTGGCGGCGCCGTACTGCGCGGTGCAGCCGTGCGCCGGCAGCCATCGCCCGACCCGCAATCGGTAATGCAGACTCCACTTGTTGCTGCGCTCCACGACATACTGTGCCCACGCTGAGCGCGCTCCGTTTGTGTGCTCCCAGCGCGTGTCGTCGATCCCGTCCAAGTACGAGACTGTGCTCCACCGCGAAGCCAACGAGCGCGACGCGTTCGGCATCCGCACACAGCGGTTCAATGACAGCGAGGTGCGCTCGAGAGATCGGTTAGTTGTCGCCGTCGGGGCGGACGCCCGCTGACCAATGCTGTACTGTGCTCTGTGCAATGGTGCACTAGACGGACCTACCTGGACCTGGCGCGTACTACAAGCCGCCAAGCTTCGTGCGCACGACGACCGACTCGGGGTCGGTATCCAAGCTTGGCTACTCGACGGGGTTTGTGTCCAAAACCAAGCGATTCAGCGATCGCGTGAGGGAGGCCGTCCCCGGTCCTGGCCAGTATCAGGACACAAGGTAGAACACACTCGTGAGGAGCTGGAGGAGGCGAGCAGCTCTGACCTTCACTGGCATTTTGGTTTGGATAGAGCGGACCGCCGACCACAAAACAAGAAGTACGGCTCGGCCACGTTCGCTAGTCCGGTACGTGTGCCCTAGTGCTCGTCCTTTCATCAACCCGATCAGGATCAACTCAACAGTGGTCTTGCGTAGGCACGAAATACCAACCAATTCACGCCATCGGTGGTCGCGAATGTACCCGGGCCGGGCGACTACAACGTCTCGCAGGCGTCCGCGGCAATCGCGCACAACGTTGCACGCTCGGCCTTCACGTCCAAGACCGCGCGGGGCTTCGCGCCCCGCACAGACGTGCCGGCGCCCGGCCAGTACGACAACCCACTGCAGCTCGGTCTCCCGCGGCGCGGCAACACGTCCCCACAGTCCGTCTTCAAGTCGACCGCCAAGCGGCTGGACGTCCCCGACGAGACGAAGCTGCCGCCCGGGCCAGGCGCGTACAACGCGCAAGAGGCCGAGGCGGCGCTGCGGTACGACTACATCGCGAAGGCCCACACGAGCGCCGTATTTCAGAAGGGCAACGCCGACCGCTTCGGCCAGTTGCCCACGAAGAAGGGCGGCGACGTCGACATCGGTGAGCGCAGTGCCATCGTGAGAGGTATCAACATTGACCCAACTAACTCGACGGCGTGTACGTTTTCACTTCGTAGGTCCGGGGTCGTACGAAGTGGCGTTGCCGCTCACTGACTCCGGTACGATCGTCCACAAGCCCGGCGCAGCGGCGGCATTCAAGTCCGTGACCATGCGAGGTGGCGAGCTCGGCGGCCAGCCACGCGCAGACATCCCTGGCCCAGCGTTCTACCACCCGACGAGCCCAGAGAAGCGCAGCCACATCCTCAACAGCAACAAAAAGTGGCTCTAAACAATGATATTCGAACGCACTTGTAGACACTCCTCGACAGCTCACCGCCCACTTGTCTCACTTGGACTCAGGCGTGAAGTTCTCAAAGTACCGACTGATCTGCGCCACGCACTGCTCGGGCGTGGACTCGGGCATGTCCTCGACGAACCTCCCTGCATACACTTCGTTCAGGTCCCCTCGTATAACGACAAGAGCCTGAGACTGTCGACGGCTGCGTACCTGGCACACCGCTGATGCGCGAGAAGGGTGGGATGACCGAGTCGGGCGGCACGACCGTGTTGTCCTCAATGCGGCAGCAGTCGCGGATGATCGTGCGCTTGCCCTACATCCACCAAATACCACACGGTGCGTTACTGATTTCCAGCGGCACCACGAACGTTCCCGCATAGTACTACGTACGATCACGCAGTTCTTGCCGATCTGGACGTGCGAACCGATCATCGCGGCCTCGATCACGGAGCCTTCGCCGATGTACACGTGGTCGCCGATCTTCATCGAGATGAACGCCAGTCCGCTGCGCACACCATCACAAGAGTCCACACCGACGAGCGCCAGCGTTGTTGGGCACTAAGAAACAGAGAGGCCACAGCACCCAGGGCACAGAAGGTGTAAACCACGTACGTGGGCGTGAGGCGAATCGGCGGCTTGACGACGCAGCCGCCGCGGATGACGCACTGCTTGCCGAGCGAGACCTTGGCGAGGTCCGCGCGGATGATCGTGTGCGGGTCCACGATGGCCTTGCCGCGCAGGTGGATGTTGTGCGCGCTGCAGAGCGAGCACTGGCGGCTGATCTTGTTGCCCGTGGCCGTGTGGATGTACGCGTCCGCGTCGAACGTCGTCTCCGGCGGCTCCACGAACGGATCCATGTTGGCGCGTTTTGGAGAGATTTGCGTTTGGGATGGCACAATACGGACCAGTGTCATTGAAACGAGGTTATAATGTAGCCATGTCGTGGCATGAGAGCGGGTGCTTGGCGAAAAAAACAACAAAAAAAAGCGAAAATGAAAACGCACGATCAGGATGGTGTATTCTGTGTTTCGTTTCAGATGGGAGGCATCCTTGTGCGTTGGGAGATAAGATCTAACGCATGCACAGGGTGACGGGAAAAAAAAAAGGTTTACGAACTCGCATTTGCTCGGGTGGTTGTAGATGCGGGCGGAGGGGAAATGAGGGGAGAATAGATAGGATCTTTGGTGGGAATGACGGGGAGGGATCTCAAGAGGCTTCGCGCGGTCACGAGCGCCGCGAACGCTTGGACGGCGACGCGAGGCCCGCGCGTTCGTTGGGCAGCAGCCGGCGCTCTTCGTCTTGGATCTCCAGGATGCGCTTGTCCTTGAAGAGCGCGCCGCGGTGCGCGAATGCGGCCGAGGTGCTCGCGCTCCGACTGAGCAGGCAACCTTCCGCGACGCCTGCCGCTCCGTCTTGGCGCACGAGGTCCTCGCTGAAACTCCGCGCGCGGTTCGTGTTGTCGTGATCACTGTCGCTGGTCACGTGTGGGCGGGAGAACAGACTTGGTGACTGCCACGAGGACGACAGGTAGTGATCATCCTCGCGGTCAGATTTCCGTTTCCCGCAGTGCGTGGTCAGTGACAACGGCGCTGAGAATTGCCGCTCCGGCACGGTAGGTCGCGGGATCGAGAACGCGGATGTGGTGCCATTCTCCGAGGACGTCGAGCCGCGGCGGCGCAACATGTTGCTGTCCAGGTCGTTGTGGCGCGGGCTGATGTTGGAGGCGCTGCGCAGCACGCGGTGGTGGAGCTTCTGGTTGGGCGTCCGCGGCTTACGACCGGCGAGTCCCTCTTGGAGGCGGCTGGGCACGCACACGGGCAGCGGCCGCGCGATCGGGAGCAGCGTCATGTTCATCTGCACAAAGTTCCACGTCGTCTCGGTGGCGCTGCCCGGGCGGGAGCCGGCGCGAGAGCTGGCGCCGGACTCGGACCCGCTAGCCGACGCCGAGCCGCACGTCGACGGCGTCGTGGACACCTCGTCCTTCATCTCTTCGTCCAGCAGTCGCTCCACGGCGTCGCGGCGCGCCTTCGCGGCCGCGTCATCTTCGTTGGCGCGCGCTCCTCCCGACATTTGTTCCAGTTTCTGCTATCGACCAACGAAAGTTCAGTCGATGTCGATTTGTAGGCGTCGGAAAGTTGGCCACACCGCTCCTGGTGTTGGGAGTTGGAAAAAATTGGTGGAGAAGGAGGTGTTGGGAGCCCCAAGTCGGCGTCCACGCCGCGAGGATCGGTCAGATCGGATCGGAGGCGGCGCCTCGTGTCGCGTGTCCTTGTCCGCGGAGCGGATTGTTGCCGTGTGGAACGTGGTGGGCTCGCGCTCGTTCGCCTCCCGGCGGCTCCAGGGGGTGCTTCCCAGTTCTGTTGGTTTGCTCCGGAGACTTGACGGAATCGACTTTTTCTCTTCTTCGACCGCTCTCGTTTTTTTTTTCTGCCAACGAAAATGCGACTTGCGTTCACCTTCGCGCTTCAGGCGATAAAAACGGAAAGCGCGGCGGAATGATTCGAAAACCTGTCCAACTCGATTGAAACCAGTTGAAATGTACTGGATTGGGGTAACTTTTGAGTTTAGGTTGCAGGAAGGTAGGGTCTCAGAATGGGTACAGAGCTGAACCAAAATAGGCGTTTTCGCAATGCTGCTACGCGGGCAGCTAAGAAGCGGATCGAGCGCTTTCCTTGCGAGCCACCGCAACGCCGTCGCCTCCGAGAGATAAGGCGCTGTGAAGACATGGAGGATAACAACGTGGGTACCACGCGGACGGGGGAGATCGCGACGCTGGTCGAGGTTTCTCCGGCAAAGCAGTGTGCTGCGCCGACCGAGGAACCAGCCACCGAAGAAGGCGACGCGCTGGGCAGCCACCCAACCGTTTCGTTCCTCGAGCGTTGCGAGGAGTCGGCACCGGTCGCCAGCAAGAATGGGGAATGCGCGCCGGAGTCTGTGACCGCGGTTGCGTTCGAGGAGGGTGCCAGCGAAGGCGAAGGTGAGTGCAGAAACAGTGACGAGGAGGCCAATGACGACGACGACGATGACGACGAGGAGGAGGAAGACGACGAGATTGAGGTCGATGACCACGCTTCCAGGACTGAGAGCGTGAACGGATCTATCGACAACGAGGTCGAACGGCACGAGGTGAATGCCACGCTTCTGGGAACGGACATGTCCTTGGCGGCCATGGCTGAGGCCTCGAAGACGGCTCTCTACCGCCGTTACTCCAAGATGACTCCGTCTGCGATGGAAGAACAGGAGAGAAGCTTCCACGAAGACGCCTTTCAGGACTCGGTGATCCCAACTCACCACAGATTTTGCCCCGAGCCAACCGTTCACGCCTGCCAGAACCCGGCGTGTTCAGATCAACTAAGATGGCGAGACGCTCGCATTGCCGAGCTCCAAGCAGCTCTTGATCACATGACAGAGGCCATGGCAATCCAGCAACGAGACATGGCGTCCCAGCGAGTGTTTCTGTCTCGTCAAGCGGAGCAGCTGACCAACTTGTCCAACAAGCTGCACCAGGACAAAGTAGCCTTGCACTTGGAGCGTGAACGGTTTCAGAAGACAGTCGCGTCCACTCCGCCGATCATGTCGATTGCGAGCAAGCTCAAACCCTCGGCGGGGAAGATCAAGTCCCCCGTCAAGAAGCTCTTTTCTGCTGCCTCTACGCGCCGCGCATCGTTTACTGCGGGCGTTGAACCCATGGGACCGGCGTCGATGGGTTTCCATCCCTCATCAGCCAACCCCCTCGCACCGGTCAGTCGAACCAACAGCATGGCGCAACTTCGTCGCAACCCACTCGTTTCAGACTGTCCACCCCCCGGAGCACCCCTCAAGGACCGCAGCTCCTCGCTCTCGGTGCTGGATCTACGGGCTTCAGTAGAGCAGGGCGTGATCGCTGTCACGCCGCCTAAGAACGATTCGGCACGCTTGGTCGACGTGACGCTGACCGACGGCTTCTCCCCCGTGAAGCGCGCGAGTCCACCGATGGAAACGCCGACGCCGACGTCTCCACAGGCTGATGCGGAGACCATGCAGCGCTCCGGCCGTGTGGACTCGTCGGCGGATCTCTCGGCCGAGCAGAAGAAGCAGTCGCTCGGCGATCGCCTGCGCAGCATCCGCTGGGGCCGAAGTTGAAGTGGGTGGGCGCCGAAATTCGAACTGAACATATAACTGAAAATGGTACGAACGATATAAACCCATTTCTAACAAATAATCCGGGTTTGAACCGGCTTCGTGGGTTCTTCTCGAAGTCGAACCCGCGACCCACCGCCAGTTTGAAGTCCAGAGGGGCTGCGGTGACCGGATCTCACCCCGCACTCAGAGCACTCTTGACGTTGGAAGCTGCCGACAAGTGACGCGGCGTGACGACAGAACGCGCCAACCCACGCGCCCATGTAAGTCGCCAACTCGTGGGCACCGAGGGGAAGGGGCGGTGGACTTGCGACGCGCGGCCCTCGCGTTGTCGTCGCATCGTCGGCCTTGTGTCCCAACGCACAATCCAACGATATCCTTGCCTTCCGTGACCCCAAAAAACTCATTTCCGCTTTTCCTCCCCCTCCAGAGTCTCTCGCCTCCGAACAACGCACCCCGCAACATGGCCGACATCGCCTCCATCGTGAACCTCGTCAACACCTTCGCGCTCGCGTACTCGCTCGAGGACGCCGAGAAGTCGGTCAAGCAGCTGCTCGC